>VZUI01043840.1:0-113542 GCA_013401135.1 Cettia cetti | reverse complement strand
GCGCTCCGCTTCCCGGCGGGATGGGCCCGGCGCGCGGTGCGCGGCCCCGCCGTTCGCCCTGGGCCTGCCGGGAGCACGCAGCCGCCCCCGCGCCGGGAGGAGCCGCGGTTCGCCGTGGGGCTCGGCCGGGCCGGGGAGAAGGCCCGGTGCCTATCCTTCGGCCCCGGAGAGCGGTGTGGTGACCCCCGGGTGCCGGTCCCGCCCTGCTTCCCGTGGTCCCGGCCGCTCCGCGGGGGAGCGGTGCCAGGAGAAGCCTCTCCGGTGTCGGGGATTCAGTGCTTTCCCCTTGGCGTGGGTTAACGCCGTGCAGAAGGGGTGTGAAGCCGGGGGGCGGGAGCTCGGGCGCCTCCGGTTGTGTTTGGCCTGCGAGGGAAGTTTCCCTGTGCTGGTCCCTGAGCCGTGAAAGGCGATCTCTGACTGTGCCTCTGGTCCTGAGAGGGTTTAACACACACAGTGATTTAACAGGACGTGCACCTGCTTTTTGGTGTGTCCGAAGCTGTAGTGGTAATGGTACGTGATGATGTTATGATAACGTGCTTGCCCTTTGCATTACCAATAAAAAACCCGATGTAGTTACCGATGTAACAGTACATAACAGATATACTACATAAGATAACAGTGATACGGTGGAAGCGTGTTTTGGCGGTGGCCCTGTAGCAAATATCCCAATCACAATCTGTCTGGACTGGTTTCCCATCCTAAAACACATCTCCATAGCAGCCTTCACTCAACTTTGTGAGAGCTTCCCAAGCTGGTAGTTTGCTGCTACATGTAACTTTATCAGGTTTAATGCTGAAAAGGCTACAGTTGTTGCCATGTAAATTCTTCTGTTGTGGCACTTAATCCAGTAATTCTGCTTTTCTGGCTTGTTCTTTTTTTTGCAGCCGTGCAGGGGTTCTGCCCTGCCCTCCCCCCTCCCCCCGCTTTTTATCTGTAATGACCAGCTAAACAAGGGGGCCAGAAACTTTGGCAACTGAGAAGAAAAACTGGAGTGGAGGAGGGAGTATTCCTCTTGTTTGTAAAAGTATGTTAATGGGTTATTCAAACAGCCATTGATAAAAACAGTATTGAGCGTCCAGTTAGGCAGTTGGCTCTGAATGGATGTTTAGGGATGTTTGTTTAGGATCGTGGCCTGAATTTGCATGCTCTGATAGTGCTCATGAGTAGGTTTTGCTCGTGGTGGATTGTCTGGGCTCATCGTGTGAAGGTAGGGATGCATTTAGGGAGAGCTTTTATTCTTGAGTGTGGTGTGCTGATGTCACTCACCCTTTTGGGAATGCTCTTAGAGAACTTTGGTATTTGAAATCTGTGCATCAGCTGCTGCTTGGTGATTGCTCTTTTGCACCATTTCATCCTGTGGGAAATAGGCAAGAGGTTAACGCTTTTGGTTAGCAGCCTGCAGAGTTATCCTGTGTTTACTGTGACATGTAATACCTTCTCCTAGTAACTCCTTATCCCCTTGTATAACTTATTCTAGCACTTGCTGCTGCACCAAGATCTTTGTGGTGACTCCAGGCTGGGGTGAACCTATAGGTAGTTCCCTTAAAGATGATGGTATATGTAGCTACAAGACTGACTCTTAGTTTGATTTATGGCAAAGACTTCCCCTTTCCCCAAATTGTGGTGATGTGTCAGAGGAGACATTTAGAAGGAAGTATGCTTCTGAAAAAAATTGTAGGTATGGTGTAGATGACTTTGTTTCATAAAGTATTTCAAAGGTATAGCGCTGTACTCAAACTAAAACAGAGGAGGAAAAAAAAAGTTATTGCCTTGTTAAGACCACTAACAAAGGCCCCAAAGGCAATATTTTTATTTCTCTAAGTTGAGGAGTGTGCATGAGGGAAATATTTATTTGTACTATTGTGAGCCTTTAGGTTCCGTGGGGTTTTTTGTTGTTTTTTTTTTTTTTTTTTTTTTTTATTTTGTCATTTTTTTCCTCTGCAGCATCAAAGTCTGGTAATGTAAGCAGGAAAAGAACCAGCTCCTCTGAAAAAGTCTGGGAGACAAAGTTAAGCAGTGTATTTTTACTTTTTAAAAGTTAAGTGAAAAATCATCCCAATTCAATCAGGAATTCCTAGGTCAGCAGTGGAAGTACTGTGTGCTGGTTGCCATAGCAGGAGTTTGTCTTTGATCTCTTCTGTAGGAAAACTCATGTCGTGTACTATTAAAAATAGATAAATAAAAGATACCACTTGTGCTGTGTAACTCTACCTCATTGGGTAGGCTGTTGTGAGAATGATTTCTGTCTTGTATCTTGTTCCTTTGAGTATGCTTTAATTTTGATTTAATTAATTTTGAAGCAGACCTGTTATTTACTAAGCTACTGCAGCTCAAGTTTTGTTTGTCTAAGGCTGTCCACACAGGGCTCAGGCAGGTGTGGCTCTGCTGGGCCCTGCTTCTGCTGCAGGGCCCGTGCAGCTGCTTCTGCTGGGGCTTGTAGTAGGGTTTCCTTAGTATAATTAAAGCTCTAGTTTATTTTGTTTACAGTTTACCGCTAGTGTGACTTCAAGCACTGGCTGACAGGGAGAAAAACAGACCTGAATTTTTGCTGTTTTCTTAAAAAAGCTCCGAGCTGCTAATTTTAATTGGGCACCAGGTGTGAAGGCGATGCAATTTGTCCTATGGCAGAATTGCTCTATGAGTGCTGTCACTTCCCTTGGGTTTTTGTGTGGGTTTTTTTTGAGAACAACCTTCCTTCTCTTCCTTCCTCCTTCCTTCCCTTGTTGACTGAAGAGTAGCTGAGTTTCCTAAGCTGTGCTGTGATAGATTTGAAGTGTTTGACCTAGCTGGAGAGTTTTGGGACAGGCGCCAAGGTTGGCAGCTTTTTGTTTTGTGAGATGTGTTTAATGTGCCTCTGGGTGCTGACAGTGTAAGAATATCCTGAGAGGAAAATTGTGTCTATGTTTGTGAGCCTCCTTTATAATATCCTTTACTTATCTAAACCTCTGATTTCATAGCAGAAGTGCTGGAGCTCCTTTGAAGGCACTGATGGAGTGGGCAATGCAGAAATGCCTTTTCTTTCCTTTAGGGAGCTGCCTGAGGTATGGCCTTTTTTTTGACATGAGGCATCCAGACATATTATCTACATGCATTTATTGAAACCAGGGGGATTTGCCTCCTGTCATTTAGTGTGACACTTCGGGTGTAATTGTAACTCCACTGATTAATAATTGCTGTAGAAGTTGGGAGTATCCTTGGAATAGTAGTTAACCTCTAATAACACCAATTAACATGTATTCAATAAGCACTTGATTTCTGTGAAGATCTAAGGGATATGTCTGGCAAATTGAAACTCCTAGATTATTCCTCCTGTGAATTCCAGCAGTTATAAGGGAATTGGCCGTGTCCATTATTTCCCTACCCACTTCATGACTGTATAAAAGTATTTCTTCTCAATATGAAATGCCAGTTTTTACCCCCACCTTTGGGCACCCCTTTTATTCAGCTGTTTCTACAGGGGTACGCCAGGAAAACAGCTTTGCAAAGAATGTGGTAAGCAGATATTTCATTTTCTTTTTCTTCTTCTTCTTGTCCAGTTCAAGACCCACATCACCCTAATGCTCCCAGGCACTGAGTAAAACGTGTGTTGCCTTTGTGCTCAGGTGTAGGTGCAGGACAGACCTTTTACAGGTGGGTGCAGCTGTCCCTGCCAAGTGGCTGCACTCTGGTCACCGAGTTTCTGGTTTCTCTCCTGCCAGCTCTTGCATATATGCATGCCTCCTGTAAAATTTTAATGACTTTGCTCAACTAGAGGTTTGTTCTTGGTGTTGAGTTAATTTGCCAGGCTGAGGTTAAAACGAGTTTACCTATCTGATGTGATTGAAATGAGTTTGTAAAGATTAGGAGCAGCTGCTTTTGAGTGTTTGACCTTTTAGGGATGGAATATTTGCAGTGAAAACTGGATTTGGTTTGTAACACTGGAAGCAGGCTGAAAATGAAGTGCATCCCCCCAGGATTATAACTTCCCTTGCTTCTTTTTAGTACTGTGAAGAATGGCTTATATGTGACACAAATAATTAAAATTCACTTTTTCAAATCTGTTAAGTATGTGTTTTTTTGCTGTAAAGACAGCCTGGCTGACCACGGGGTGCATCTTGACGGTAAAGTCGAACCCTCATGTCTTTAAGGCAGTCCAGTGTCTGCCTTGAGCTTGCTAAGTGCTCCAAACATGCCCAGCCTGAAAAGCAGGCCCCTAGTATTTCAGCTTGGGCAGCATAAATAAGGGATTTGGCCTTTATCTCTCCTTGCTTCAGATGCTCTTTTGGAGAAAGACGACTACGTGACGCCCTAAAGGACTGCTGGGAGGACAAAATACGAGTATCAGTGTTCCTTCACCCCAGGGCCACCGAGTATTCCTTTTCTCCTGTCACCTTCCCAGGAGAAAGCTAATGCCACATATTAACGTGGCATGTGGTAAATGAGAGCCACAAGTGATGGAATGAATAGTGAAAATATGTTTAAAATATAAGGTGGGGGAAGGGCAAATAAATCCAAACACTTATCACGGATTTATTTGGACTATGTTTGAGCATGCTGACTGAGCTGTTCATCACAGAATAGCAGATACCTTGGGGAAAAAAAAAATAAATAAATGCACAACTACAAATGTGAAGTTCTGGGTTTCTGTTCCTCTTTGTTACATCTTCTTTTGTGTACTTGCATGGTTGGCAAGGGTCAATTTCCCACCCTGGGGTTTCATCATTCCAAGAGTAGTTCCTTGGAGAGTTTGCTTCAGAGAATACAGCAGGCAGTATGAAAGAGCATTCTGGGCTCAGCAGCCTATGGATGACTGTTCCTGGAGGGTGCAGCAGTTTGCTCTGATGGCAAAGTTAAGTTTGCACACAGGAGTAAATGTAGCAGAGTGAGAGGCCTGCAGGATTCCAGCCTATGGTTAGTACACAGGGCATGGGAGAGGAAGGCTGCAAGGGCCAAGATTTAAACCAATGATTATTACAGTGTATAGGGGGTGGAAGGTGCAGGACTGTGGACAGAAAGAAAGGCTGGTTACTGAAAATAGCAAATATCTGTTCTGAAAAGACTGCATCTCTTCCTCTTAGCAATCCTGATGGTCCAGATCTTGCCCCTTCATCCTCTGGGCCTTATAAATGCACTGGGGCAGTATGAACTGTGTGTGCTCCTTAAGGCACTGCTTGTATCCCCTTTCCATTACAGTAATTCATAACCTGAGTGGATTAAGCACCTGATTCCTCTGAGAGGTGTGTTGAGAACTCACATCCAGTGCAGGTGTTGCTGCTGCCTGGTTTTGGGTGGTTACACTTTTATTGCCATCATCCTCCCTCAAGGAACTTGATCAAGGGCAAAGACTACCCTAACAAAAGAGGAAAAGAAAAAGTCAGGGTGTTTGAGGCTCAGATGTGTTGTATTGATACACATGATGAGTGATGGTGGATTCCTGAATTTATTTACATGCAGGTAGCGAATATATCCCAGAACAAAATTGAAAATATGTCCAGTTTATGGTTATGGATAGTGATGGGAAAAAAAAAAGATGAACACAGTCTTTATTTAAGTAACGAAGTGTCAAGATTCAACACTTTCAGTTGCCAAGTTGTCTTGCCAGGGTCCTGTTTAATGGTTTTTAATCATGGCTCAGTAGCATGTAATTTTGGGTGATAATCTCTTAGGAAAAAGCCATGGTTTGCTTCCTTGGCAAGATAAATGTTGGTGATTGAGGCAATAGATGGACAGTCCTCATCTCCTGGCAACATTTCCATGGTGGTCTTGGTCACAACAGAGTGACCCTGTTGTCTCTTGGTGAGAAGGGAGAGAACAAGTTCTTCCATCCTTTTTTGCTGGAAGTGTTGATTTGGCTATCTCTTTACCGTGTGAGTCAGGGGTTAAAAGACTCCTGGAGGCTGCCTGCAGAGGCATCATCTGCTTCATCATACAAAGTGACATGTGGCTTTTATATTAAGGTACTGTGGATGTCTTAAAGCAAATCACAGTGCCATTATGTGATTTAATTTGCTGTTCTGAAAGTCTCTTCTGAAACAACAGCTCCTTTCTCAGTCAGTGTGTGTGATGTTTATTCCCCTTATTCCTCCCCATGTAAGGGAGTAAGTTGGTAGCTTTTTTATCATCCCTGCTGGAAAGTGGTGTTGCTTCATTGTTTCTTTTTTTCTGTTTGCTGCTTTCATGTTCTTTCCTCCCTATTCTATTCCTGCTTGCAGAAGGGGTAATGAACAAATTATTAACACTTATTCTTGAGGCTGTACTCCTATTGTAGTTCTAAACACAGGCTGTTGGGTGGGATTCCAACAGGAGAAATAAGTGCATTAAAGGCAGGTGTTTTCCAACTTCTTCCAGTTAAAATAATGAGAGTAGTATGAGTATTAAAGGAAAAAGAAAGATGAGTTGCTACATTTATTGCTAACATTTGCAAATACTGACTATTCCAAAGCTGTTATGCTGCAGAAAAACTAAGGACTCATCAATATTAGTTTTATATTCTAGAGCTCTTGATTGAGAAATCAGCAGAGACTTCATAACAAAGGGGAATAAAGTCTACTCATATTTTTTGAGGGTAGAATGCTGTCAGGAAGACAGGCTGCCAGGAGCTGGAAGGTGTTAGAAAATAAAAAAAAGAAGCAGAATTAACGCTTTTTTTTTTCGTTTTTTTTTTTTTTTTTTTTTTTTTTTTTTTTTTTTTTTTGTAAGATTTGACAGATAATGTCCAAGGGAGAAGACATCAAATGAAACCAGTGCAACAAAAAATTCTGCTGTGTAATTACAGATGTTGCTGAGTTGAGCAGCTCCCTGCTAATCACATTTAATTAATAAAAGCCAATTGTAAGGTGATTTAGGGAAGTGTGTAAGATCAGAAGGACTGTTTTTCTGTTCTCTATAACAGATCAACCAGGTAGTCAGTTTTTACAAAATGATGCAAATCCGTCCTTAAGGAGAATTAAGGATGTGGATCAGGATGTTTTGGGAATTTTCCATTACTCCTGGAAGTGTCTCTTTTGGCCTTTCCTTCTGTAAGGGCAGGGCTTTAATCTCATGTTACATTTTTGCATGTTAGTAAGCTTAAGACAGCCTCATTTTTCCTTGTATGTTCAGTTGCATTTTGACTTACTGCTGTGGCACAGCATTTTCAGACATTTATTTGTTTTTGTATGCTGTACAGGGCATTCAGGGTACTAAATTTGGAGAGCATATTTTGGTATTTTGTTGATATGTAGTTTGTTTGAGGCAGTCACGTGCCTGGAAACTTGCAGCAGAGATGAGGGGAAGTGTTTCTGGAGCTCTGGAGGAGAAGAAGAGATAGCTGAGAATCATGGAAGTGGTTACTGAAGGAATAAAACAAGTACATTTGTGTTTGTATGAAACAGACTGCTGGAGATGATTTAAGGTGCTACATAGTCCATTTTTTTCCTAACTGTACTGTTCTTGTTGCACATTTTGGTTTTGAAATGTTTTCTCTTTCCTGCAGTTCTATAGGTGCTGATGCAAAAACAGTGTAGCAATGGATCAAAGAAAAAATGATAGCTTTGTCCCAAGTATCACACAGCTGGAAGACTTCCTGACTGAACATGACTCCAATGTGGTTTGGCTGTTAGTAGGTAAGGCTAACTCTTCTGTTCTGGCTAAATTTCTTTTATGATACCATAACAAAGGATTAGCATGACAGTCAGCTACAATTACTTCCTGATGCCAGTGTGTGCCTACCTGCCATTCAATCTGGTACAGTTTGGAAACTGATCTAAGGACTATTGTGTTTAATGACACAGCTTGCAGACTAAACTGTGGGCCACAATGAGCCTTTAAGCCGAGCTGTCATTTAATCAGTAATGAGCCAGATTTGTAAACATGCCTGATTCAGGTGTGCTGATTTTTTTTTTAGCTAGCACTAGTGCTATTGCTTATATTGGTGTAGGTATTTTTATTTTTTTAATCTATAAACAAGTGGATCAAGGACAGCAAAATAAATATGAAGTTGTACTCAGGTCCGTGTAAGAATACTGAAATTGTGCAATGAACTCACTCTTCCAAAGGTAGATAATGCTGCTTTCTAGCCTTGACTCTTGGACTTGGAGTGAGGGGCAACACAGAAACAGCTTTATTGTTTCACTTTCACTTCTGTTAAAGCGGTCTGTTGGCTCTTGACATACTGGAATTATTTTTCTGTAGGCCAAATTAAATAGAAAGGACATAGGTGTTTGAGGATGCTTGCTGTTTGTCATTTATTTCACGTTTAATGTGTTGAAATGCAAAGTTTGTACTCTGTTAACAGAGAGTTCTCAGTGTAGTCAAGAGGAAAATAGGAGAAATCACTGGTAGTAGCTCATGGTAAAATGTGAAACAGATGCAAATAGTTCTGAAAATTTTATCTTCAAAAGCCTTGAATTGCTTCCTGTTGGGGGGTTTGGATAGAAACACATTCAAGTGATGTTTATTAAGTGAACCAGTTTCAACCAGCCTTTCCTCCTTTGCTTTTATCAGCTGACCTATGGCATTCTGTCATAGGGGAACCTAAAGAGATATCAGTAATTCCCTCTCCTGAATGCTGAAACAGCTGACTACTGGGCTCAGTAAAGGGTGATGAATTCCAGAAATTAACATGCTCCTCAAAGAGCTGTTGCTCACTTCTGGAATAACTTCTAAAAATCACATGCAGTAAAACTTTGGAAATGCAATTTCCGAAACTTAGTTTCAGTGAAGAGGCTTTAAAAATCGAGACTATGATAATGAAATTAATGAACTTTATGGGATTTGGTGAAGGAAAAGGCTACAATTGGTGGCAGAGGCGAGTCTAGTGCTGAAGCCAATGGATCAGTACTGGAAACTGCACTGGTTTCCCAATTTTTCTCAGTATGTTTCACCTTAAGAGGGCACCTTCTTGACTCCAGCCATCCAGCAGTGTCTGGTTGAACTTCAACCTCCAGCTGAGCTTTATGGAGCCTCAGAGTGAGTCATCCCACCTTGCTCCCTCCCACAGAGGGCCAGCAGTGAGGAGCTTGCTCCCCTGAAAGTGGGGGAGCTGTCCTCGGAGTGTGCCTGCCCTCAGTACCAGCCTGAGTTTCTTTCCTGGGATGCAGCTTGCACCCTTCCTGCTCTTTGCTGTGTGATCAACCACACAGATTTGGGTTGTTTAACGTGACAAGCAGCCCATTGCCCGATGGCAAGAGCTGCTTGAATTTTGGTCACGCTGGATCCATTTTCCAGTAGGAAACAACAAAAGTCACGGGAGTCATTTTCACCTTCTCTTTCTCTTTCAATGAAGTATTGTTGTGAAGCAGTGGAGTATCCCACTGAAAAAAAAAAATAAAGGAACAGTGGAAGAACAGATTGTTTTTGTAATTTTTTTGGGGTTTTTTTGAATAATCATCAGAACTCTCTTCAAAGTAAAGGCATCGTGCTCCTATGCCTTTCTGCACTTTGGATTTTCCATTTTTAGCATAAATTAAAAACTTTTGTCAGGTTTTTTCCCTACTCTGCTTTGGGTGAAACAGAATGGTAATTATCAGTAAGGTGAATTAGAACTAGTCCATTCCTTGGCAGCCCTTTTGGGTTTGTCCTTCTGGAAGCTTAGAGAACCCTTGTAATTAGAAATAGGTTACTAGCTCTTAATCAACTAAAGTAAAAATTACTTTGGGGATTAGCAGACCTATTTTTTTTAATAAAGTGTTTCTCACTGGATTGCTATTTCCTTTTTCGCTATCAAATTCCATGCTTGAACTGTTGAGATATTTCTGCTAACCCAAGGGCTGGTACATTTCTCTCTGGATACAGCATCGCAGGAAATGATTTCATATATGAGGATGTTTCCTGTGGTAATATTGGAAAGACTAGAAATTTAAGTTACAGTTCACAATTTGGAGAAGAGTAGAGAAGGGATGTAGTATTACTTTGGTGGTGTTGGGGTTTTTTAGGATGTTCTGAAATAAATGTCCGTGTGGGACAATGCATGTTACTATTCAATCTGTGAAATCTAACTTCTTAGATGGTAGGTGAAGTAATGAAATAATGTGGTGCCTTCTACAGCTCCTCTGGGAGGACAGGTGTTTTTTATATTGGGGAATTGAAGAATCTATATTTCTCTGGACTTCCCCTTTCCCCTTTTTCCCCTCATCTCTTCACACCCTTCTCACACCATCTCTCTGAAAACACCTGTTAAAGTGCCCAGTTTCAAAGTTTTTGGAGAGCAGGAAGAGCATTGCTATGCCTCCTAGTCCTAATAGGTAAGGTTTTTATCTGGGTCAGTGTACTTTAAAAAAATGCTTTAATTCATTGTAATCTTTCAACAGCAACAATATTGTCCTGTGGATGGATTATCTACCTAACTTACTATAATTCCCGGAACATTGGACTCATTTTAACGTTGGTTCTTAACAGATTATATAAACATGGCTACATCCATATTGGTAAGTTATGATTAATGTAGTGCTTTGTCTGCTGCTTTTTATCATACCTCTGCTTGCTAAGAGCTTGAAGTGAACCCGGTGTTCCTTTGTTAGAGTGATTTGAAAACATTCAGTGGATTCAAAGCAGAGACTCAAGCCTCGAGTCCCTGTTCCAGCGCTGTCCTTGCTTTCTAAACAAGCTGTCAGAACAGCTATTCACATGTTGATCCATACTGGGACCGTGATTTGTAGAATTGATACTGGCTAGAACATTTTGCATCAAACTCCATTAACTTTTTATTAAAATATTTTAAACTTTTTTCAATAAAACGGGTCAGTGCAAATCACTTGGGCACTCACCCACTTACAAAAATATCTGGTGCTTAGTCACAGAGGGCTGTAGCCCACAACCTCACTGATCACACTTCTGATTTTCTTTCACTTGCTCCTCTGCCTTCCTTTGCATCACAGAATAGCAGTGACTTTAGTTCTGGACTTTTTCTGCAACTGAATGTAATATAAATAAGCGTAGTGAAGACTTAAAACCAAAAAATCCCACTCACGCTTGGCCTGCCAGAGGCACCCTTCGTTTGCTTATGTCCTTAAGAATCTAAGAACTGTATTCCAAACCATCTTCAAATCCAGCTTTTTTGAAGAGCAAAACAGATGAAATACTTACTGGCTGCTTCACTTGATCTATAGGCTTTTATTAAAATTTCTCTGTGAAATTGCCATGAAGTAAGGACAGCTGATATGGCTGGCCAAATATGTGGTATTCTTTATAATCCTCATCAGTTAGTAGAACATAACGTTAATTAAATCCCATGATTTACAGCTTGTTTTCAGTTGTTTAATGTTGACTTTTAAAAAAAATTATTTCTTTCTGTGAGTGAGGTGAAAACCCTTAGGAAAAATCTGGACTGTTGCATTACCTGCTGGTCTTTTCATAGTTATTAATCCTTCTGGCTGCAAACATTTGTTTACAAGTAATTGGACAAAAATCCTTACAGCCATTTAAAATTTTTAAAACCACTCTATCAGGAGTCTTTATTTCTCTGATTATAGTCTTGCACAAGATGGCTTGGGACTCTAAATGTTCAAAACAGCTTTTCTAACTCTTTTGGGCTTTGCAAGGCACCTTGATGTTTCCGAGTGACTCGTGCTTCAGGGGCTTGGTTATATTGTTGGGTGGTGCCAAACCCAACAAAAGCATCCCTTAATTGAGTGCTTTGTCTTCTGTGTTGTGAATCTCTGACTTCCCTTCTGAGGCAAAACTCAAGGTACACAGTTAACCCATTTCAGGTCGTTTAATGCTGTATTTGCTCTGTTCACAAAATCAACAGCTTTAGGCTAATAAACGCTATTTTTTTTAACAATTAGGTTCCTTTTCCTTCTCTGTGCTGTCTGGAAAAGTCATGGTGCGTGAAATCTATTTCATCACGGAGGACATGTCCATCAGGTACAGATTTCCAAGGGAGTCCCCTTCTAAAGAAGTATTTTAAATACAGGGCTAAGTAGCACAAATCAAAATGCAGTCTTCCAAATGAGCAGTGTATTTGTAAGAGTTAGTGTCTCATTTGGTGCTAGTATTTAACACTCCCACATACTTGTGAGCTCATTTGCTGCTTTAGCCTTGTCATTTGGAAATGAGTGCTGGATGAAATTGTAGTTGTCCTTAATATTTGTCAAATAAACCTTTGGAGTGTGAAAGAGAACTGTTTTTTCATTTATGTCTTTGACTCCTTCATGTTCCTGCTCTTAAGTGTGGAAGATTCAGGTTGGCCAAGCAGTGGGCATTTATTTACTGGGATTCAGAATAATTTGTATCGTGGACTGCACTCCAGCAAATAGTTTGTAGTTTTGATTCTTGCTGTCAGATTTGGAAAACCTTGAGGAGGCAATGGCTATGGGATTTTACACAAGTTGCAGCTAAACCAGGAATTGTGTAGTACACCGTGTGCTGTAATGCTTTATGCTTTCATGTTGCTTGTACACTGCCTCAGCTGCAGATCTCTGCACAAACTGCATGGAGGATATTGTATTGTCATTCTCTCAACTTCTGTTTGACTCCAATTCATTTGATTTAGAATTCAGGATGGATTTATCATTTTTCGCTGGTGGAAGATGTACAACCCCAAGCAGAAGCAGCACGGTAGGTTTCCTGAAAATGTTTCAAAGTTTAAATGTACAGGTAGCCTACAGAAACACCCTTCCCTTGCACCATCACAGGCATGCAATTGCTCTGTTAATACATCCCTGAAGTACTCTGGATCCTGAGGAGGTATGGATTTTGTTCACTGGTTGCAGAGTAGATGAAATAAATACAGGATTCATTATTCTTGACACAAACCATTAATCTTAATAGTAGCCTTCATTACCTGGAGTCCAAGCATAATTGTCTCTGCATTGAAGTTGATAACTATGATGAATAGAGATGTCTTATGTTCAGCAAGTGATACGAGTTTCTGGGTTTCAGTGAGTGTTGTGCTTTCAGTATTTTAGCTAAAGTGTTACGGTGAGGGATGTTCATAGTATTTGACAAGCCCGTGCCTTGATGACATCTGTGGTTGCAGAAGTGGGGAAGTGTGAAAAATTCGTTTATTTTTCTTCCTTATCTCTTGCTGAAGATGAGTGATTAACACAGATGCAAGAGATGAATTGTATCTGCAGAAAACACAGTGAGAAAACATAAGTAGCCTAGGGCTGTCTGCTTAATCATTTATAGGATTAGAATCTTGTTGAATGGGACTCGGGTCCTGCCTCTCTTGACTTTTGGAGCCCTCACAGCTCCATTGCTCATTCAAGGAGGTCCAGAAATGTCAGCTGTCTACAGCTGAGTACACTAATTGAGAGGGTCATTGAACTCTGGAGGGCTTTTTTTTTTTTTTTTTTTTTTTTTTGTCCTTGCCTTTGACAAGGGCTTGTGCTGGTGTGAAGCCTCTTAGACCTGTCAGCAAGCTGGTGGAGCTGTTGCTGTGACAGCACCAACTCAGCAGTGGCAGCAGGACTGCATGCAAAATCAGTCAGGTGAAAGTGAGACATCACTCTGGGCAGCAATAGGAGCTGGGAAGAGCTGCTCATTTCTATTTACTGAGGCACTGCTCACCCTCTGAGGTGGTAAGGCACTATTTAAAATTCTTTATACCATAAAAAAAATCATTCAAAAAGTGGAACCTAGTCTTAGAGTTAATTAGATTTTGCCAACCAGAGGTTATTGTCCAACAGGTTTTCATAGGCTTGTCTTTATCTGCTAGTTAAAACATATTTCTCTAGTGGCTCAGAGAATGAAGAAATGTATTGAATTTAATGCAGTGAAGGTGGTTGCCTGTCCTCTGTGGTGGCATTTTTGCTAGGCAATATTGCAAGGCTTTTAAGATTTTCTGCTGGCGTTTAAGGCCACATGATGCGTGGACAAATAATCCAAGTAACCACAGAAGTTAGAGGTGTCCAGGCCTGACAACAAAGAGACTAAAATGCTCTTTAAGTGTTAAGTCATACTGGGGCTTGAGGTTTTGTATATACTTGAGAAATGGGAAGTGGTTTAGGAGCAAAAGCTGGAGGATCATGTTGTGGAGAGGGCACACCCCAATGACTTGGCTTAGGTGCCACAGCCCATTATCAGTTTTCACATTGTGAAACAATCTGGTAGTTACTTGTACATAACCTACATAAATGCTCCTTTGAATAATTTAGTATCATAACATTCAGATTTTGCCGGTCTTTTTTTCCTTGCTGGTTTTTTTTTTTTTTTCCTTTTCCAAAAGTGTTTTAGCCAACCAAATTGATGTGTGGAGGTCAAACCTTGTTTTTATTGTTAGGAAAAAAGAGATACTTGTCTCTTTAAATCCCCTTTAAAGAAATGAATTAATACATATTATTTCATTTAGTAAATGAAGTCTAATAATGCTTGCATCCAGGAACTGAAAAATTGCATTTATTTGTATCCTTGATGCTACTGAGGTCTCCCGGGTGAGCAGCTGTGCGTCCCGATCTTTGTCCATGTCATTCTTTGCCTGACTTTTATTGATGCAGGTTAAGGTTGGCAACAAATGGATTTGATGGTGCTTTTATGAGAACAGGAAGGAACTGAAGCTGGCTCATTAACTTTTCTCTGTCTCCTGTTCGAGAAAACTGTGATGTCAATGTGTTCTGGAAACTTACTTTCTATATGTATATATTTTTATAACTATATGGAAATTTCTGGTACTTTAAGTGTGTTGGGAAAAAATGGGTTGTTGTTGGGACAGCATTGCAGAAGTGTGATTTTGGGGGACAGATGAGTGTTTTATCAAATTGGGTGCATTTAATCAAGCAGATGTCTCTAAACCTTGGATCTTGGGCATCTGCATTTCTTCTTTTGACCCTGACTGCAAATGTTTGCTGTGAGTTTTAATTTCTCGTGTCTTTGGGAAATGCTGCCTTCAGTTTGTACCCCCCGAGTTACAGATTGGAGACTGCTGTAATAACCATTGATTCTTCAACTGCCTGAAGTCTGTTTGGCTTAGAAAGACCAGATGAGGTTTTTAGAGCAGCTCAGGTCTCTTGAGTCAATGTGTAATGGGCACTCTTTCAACTGGGTAATTAGGGGGAAGTGGTGTGAGCTTTTCCCTCACATTAACTGCATAATTAGGTCACACTTTCTGAGGCAAAAGTGTGTCAAAGTATGTCACAATCAGCTCTCTATATGATCAGCAGATGGTAAAATAGGTTTTAAGGATCAGAGAGCCAAGCTGATATAACAGTTGAAATTTTAAATTAGTGAGAATGTTAACTGGTTGTGCAAAATGAGTACGATCCTGTTAGTTCTATATATTAATGTTTTCTGTTTCCTCTATAGAAGAAAGCTTTTTCCCACTTCAGGCATGCTGTACCAGGGAGCTTGGCTAGAAAACCATTTGGGTTTTGAGATTGAATTGATTTCAGTGATATCTGTGCTAAAAAGCAGAATTTTTCACTAAGGCTTCTGTTCTATGCATAGAGAGTTGTATTTGTTTGTTTTCATACATGAGAGTGAAAAACTTCATATAGCATTTTGTGCAGTTTCTGTCTGGATTTATATTTGGACTGTGACCTAGGGGTGAAATGCCTTTCAGATTTAAGATTTTGTATGCAGCTGTCTTATTTGCCAAGTTTTACTGATTTGCGTAGAATGCTGTAATTATTTTGTGGAGTTTTTTAGTGCTTTTTAATATGTACTTCAACAGCTGTTCAGTGCTGTGTGGATTGGTTTTGCAAAATGTGCATATTTGAGAAACTGTAAATATTGCAAGAGAATGTTGAAATAGAATTGGAACCTCTTTTCCTACTATTTGGTTAGATCCAAAGGCAGAAACTCGACTGTATATTATGGTGAATGACTTTGAATTTCACGTGTACAACCGCTCGGAGCTTTATGGACAACTTCAAGAACTGTTTGGCTTGGATCCCACAATAATTCCAGCAAAGAAAGAGGATGAGAGAGCACAAGTGAATGGGAGGCAGAGAACACACACCAATCTTGAAAGGTAAATAATTATTCATTTAGCTGTTTTGTCAATGCTTTGTTCTGCAAAGTGCTGAACTAATTGGGGAATGTTTTGTTAACGTGTGCTCTGGAGGCCAAATGAGGGAAGCGCTGCTGAGAGAAATTGCACTGACAAGCCTGACAATCTGAATCTTTTCCCTTTCCTCAGACTTTCTACCAGTAATAATTAAAAAACACGGCCAAACAAGTGAAGCACTATTGTTTAATGATCAGAGACAGGCTGAAAAATCTATTTGAAATACAGTGTGGAGAGGAAGCATGTGTTGAAGAGGATTATGCTGGCAGAATAATAATGATTTTGCTCAGTAGAAGTAACAGCTGCTCAAGACACTGAATAGGCAAAATGGGAGGGTCTGTACGGTCTTGTGTACAGCTACACAAACTGTTTTCTGTTGATTCCTCTTTTTGGGGTATCCCAGAAAACATGGTGTGGAAATGTAAGGAGTTTTACATGGCTTGTGTGCAGTGCAGTCAGATGTTCAGTAATCAGCCTCTTTGGGCAGGACCACACCACTCTGATTTACTGTTAGGAGCAGAGATCTAATGAGATTTGAGTCCTGCCATTGCTGCTGGCCAGTTACTGAATTACAGAGAGGGCAGCTGCAGGCTGCTGTGGCAGCCCTGAGTTTGAGTAAGGGCTCTGCCTCCCAGCCAGTCTCATTGTGTTTTAATCTCAAGCCCTTATTGACAGGCACAGAAGGGATTTCTGCCTTTGAGGAGGATGTGTCTTGGGAAATGAAAAATCCCATGCCTCAACAGGAGTATTTAGAACAGGCCAAGATCCCCTGAGGAAGATTTATTTAACTATTGCTCTGAGTTAAACAGGGCATGCTTGTTTCCTACCTGTGTCAGCACCAAGGTGTAGCTCCATGTGTTTCCTGCTCTTCTCCCAGGCTTGGGAAGCCTGACAAATTGTCTGCTAGCAGGTGCTTTGCAGGAGACTTCCCTCTTGGGAAGGAGTGTTCCCCAGGATCTGTGCCCTGAAGACCTCTGGATGAAAAATTTGGTTGGTTCTTCTGCAGAAAAGACAAAATATTAATCCCCTTTTTTCTTTTTTTAAATTTAGTGTTAAAGTAAAAACAGAATCTCAAGACCCCTCTTCTTCATGGAGATCACTTATTCCTGTCATTAAAGTCAATGTGAGCACGGTGAGTGAAGAGACCCTTATAAGGAAAATATTTATCAGTGTCTGCTTAAAAATGACACTTGCCATTCATTTTTCTTACATATTCAATTTAAAGGTTTTGTTTGCCTTCATGCTTTAAAAAAGTTAAAGTTACACCATCAGCATTCCCCTGACGCTGTCACGAATCCTGCTGGTGCTGGTGGAAACACAGTTATGTTCTAACTTTTGGGAAATACTCCTGCCTTAGACTTAGTAATGATTTCCAGATATCATCAAGTAATTAAATTGTGGGTGTTGCACAGAATGCAGTGTGCAGGTATTTGGGGTTTTGTTTTGGTTTTTTTTCCCCTGCATGTTTTAATAGGGATATTTGGACTCATTCTTTAAAAGTTGATATTACATCCCAAAACCACACACCCCATCAAAAAACCCAAATAACCAACAGCAAAAAGGAAAAACTGTTATTGAGGTAATAGAAGAAAAAATTCAGAGTTTAACATGTAAGGTAGTATTTCTAGATATGCACAGGTTATGGGCAGGACTTTTGTCCACGTTCTTTATTTGCACACGGCCAGTTCAACTGCATTTTTGTAGGTAAATAAATACGTAAATGTAAGAGATCAGTGTAAATGGATATTTAAATATGAGAGATCAGTGATTTCCAGTGAGTTACAGGGTTTGCTTTTTGATTTAGGGTCGCTTGGCATTTGGGAATCATTATCAGCCACAAACACTTTGCATTAACTTTGATGATGCCTTTTTGACATATACCACCAAACCACCTTCAAGCCACCTTGATCAGTTCATGCACATCGTGAAGGGAAAATTGGAAAATGTTCGAGTCATGCTGGTTCCAAGTCCAAGATATGTTGGTCTTCAAAATGATGAGTAAGTTTGGGGTGGTTTTGTATCCATATTATTTGATTATTTATTTTAAGAATGCAAAGAGGAGAGTGTTTGTTGTGCTTCAACACCTTTATTTTACTCCATGTGTTTAGACAGTTGCCATTTTTACCACCCTAGAGGTTTTACATTTTGGATCTTTGAAGGAATTTCATTTATGGAGAAAAGCACTGGTTTTCTGTGTTATTCTAGGTTTGCATTTTTGTGTGCGCATTCTTTATTAATAAACACAGAATCATAGAATGGTTTGGGTTGGAAAGGTTTCTTTGAAGGCCATCTAGTTCAACCCCCCTGCAATGAGCAGGGACATCTTCAGCCAGATCAGATTGCTCAGAGCCCCATCCAGCCTGGCCTTCAATGTTTCCAGGGATGTGGCATCCCATGTCCAAGGTCTGTTTTCCTTCTCTCAGGTACTAGAGCTATAGCCAGGCTTTGCCAGCTGTAAATTTCTATCTGAAATGCAAGGTTTAAGATGCTGACTTCTGTGAAGCTGATTCATGGTTTAGGAAATACTAAGAAAAACACCAAACTGGGCAAAAGCTGTGTAATACTTGGTAGAGGGGAAACCATTGTTATCTTTTGAAGACAGTTTGCTGATCCTTTTACCTCCATGTATTCTGCATAAGTGGGGTTAGGCAGCTTGAACAAGCTAAAGGAAGTCAAACACAAGCCTGAGTGCTTGCATGAAGTAATAAAATAAACTGTACATAATTTGTACCTTAATTGGCTTTTTATCTGCCAAATACTGCTGTTTGTAACATGCCTTTATGTTTGTCAAAGAACAGTCTGTGGCTGTGGACAGAATTTTATTCTTCCAACATGACGACAAAGGAAATTTCTGCAACTAATATTGAAAACAAACAAGATTAAAACAAAACAGGATTAAGATACTCAAACTATTAGCTTTTCCTCCTGCTTCCTCTAAGTATTTGTGTTTTATGCTCTTACTGTCTCAGTAGCTCCTGATAGCTGAAGGATGGCATCTGTGCACAAAATATGCTCTAATTTACTGGGCAAATTCAAAAAAATTGCCCAATTCGCTGGAAATGGAGAATGTTTGCCTCCTTAGAGCCTGCCCTCTTATGCTGCTTTGGCTTAAAACTCCAGCTGGGTGTTTTCACTTCCAGAAGTTCCTGCTGGTAGTGAATATATTAAAAACAGCTAAGTGACTCGATGAAATCTGTTAGACTGACTAATCAATACAAACATCAAAATTTCACCTTGAAAATTGACATTTTGTATTACAAACATCCATCTCAACAGGGACTCTATCTTCTATCACTCTTTGCAAATGAGTCTGCTGGAATTCAAGAAAAGAAAAAAAAAATGCTGTTAGGAAACGAAAGCAGAAGACGTTTGGAGGCAGCAGGCTCAAGGGGGTAGTTCAGGATAGATATTAGGGAAAACTTTAAAATGATAATGATAATGTCATTTTAATTTCTTGCCATTATCTAGTTTGTGTTAAAGTATTTGGTGTTTTGCTGCTGTCATTACTCTCAAAGTAAACTTAGTTTCAAGGTTCCTGCTCTGCTGCTTTTGAAGAGTTTCTGGCAGTGCATGTTCTCTACATCTGCTGTCTTCCATGTTTTCCAAGGTTTCTTGAAAATGAGCTGTGGTAAAGTGGGCAATGTGCTCTAACGGGTCACACTCTTCAACTGTAATAGGAATTGTCTTTTTTTTTGTCAAGAAATGACAGTTTATAAAAGTGACTGAGAAGCTGCAATAGAGTCTTTTATAGTAAATCCAGAATTATTATTATTATGTAAATTAACATGGGAAAAGGATTGTAATATACCAGTGTAATAGTGTTAGGAGGAATGTTTCATCTCAGTTTTATCACTTGGATCCTTTTATATTGAGGGAAGTGTTATTGAGGCAGAACGGGTTTTTTTTTTTCCTTTTTTTATTAACTAATGTTCTAATTACTGAAAATCTTGTCCCTTTGGTGTAGAGGGCTATTTTAGTAAGAAAATAATTAGCAGGTGAAAGAACAATATAGGACAAGGAGAAAGGAACTCTTGACTGAAAGAATCACTGAAAGTAAAACTTCAGTAGTTACTTGTGGTTTAGAATATCTGAGAAATACCTTTGTGGAGAAGAACCTGGTATCTTCATGTTTGAGTTAACTAAACTTTCAGGTTATTTAATGTAACAGTTATAAGAATAGTAACATTATGACCAAGAGTTTGGGGTTTTTTTCTCAAATCATTATACAAATCCATTATGCTTAATATGTTGCATTTAAAATTACTTTAGTTAATAAAGATCAGTCTTAGCATGTGGATTTTTACTCTTTATCTTTGTACTCTTTCTTTGCAGACCACCTAGGCTGATGGGTGAAGGTTTTGTTGTGATGCAGTCCAATGATGTTGATATCTATTACTATATGGACGAACCAGGTACAGTCTGTTAAATAAAAAGATAGTTTCTCTTTTTTAATGGTGAAAAATCTTTATGCTGAGAGAGTTAATGCAATGTTTTGGAGCCAGTAGAAGTATCATAAATATGCTTTTGCTGTAACTGCCCTTAAAGTATTGCTTGAATCTTGAAAGAATACACACCATTTGGTAATGGTGTGTACAGGTGTAGGATAGGTGACAATTTTGGATCATTTTTGGTCGTGTTTCTTGGCCTTTCACTGGAAGTCTGCATTGAATTGTGTCTTGATATTCACATACTGTAGTGCTCTCAAATAAAACTGACACCAAGATGCTTTAATTGTCTTGTGCTTAAGCAAACATTTCTCGTGCTGATTTGAAGCAGCTTCCTTTAATAATGTGTTTATTATTTTATGTAATACAGGCCTTGTACCAGAGGAGACAGAGGAAAGTAACGATGGAGAGGCCAGCAATGAAGACAGCAAATTACAGGACCTGCCACCATGCTGGGGTTTGGACATCGTGTGTGGAAAAGGGACAGACTTCAACTATGGGCCTTGGGCTGATAGGCAGAGGTATGACCATGATTTACAGCTTTTATCTTAATATCCAAGCTTTCTCAAGTTTGTGTGTGCTTTGTGTGGTTTGCTCAGGCTTCTAATTTGTGTGTTTGGGGTAGACCAAGTGTGAAAGAAGAGTCCTGCCACAATGGTTTAAGATTTGTAAATTCGCTGGTGTTTATCTTGTTGGCCTTCCAAAGTTAGGATTACTCTCATAATTAAATTAATAGATTATGCTCCCTTTTTGTAAACAAAGTATTTTTACTATTTATCAAGTGTCACGTACTCAAAAGGTTCGACTTGTTAATTGGTGATCTTTAGATTTATCAAGCTCCTGTTAGCTAATATGGGAGTAAACTGCATGTTGATGAGGAAATTTTAGGAAAGCAGAAATCTGGCTATGAAAATAATGAGGGAGGAATAATTTATCCCTGCTTAGCATAATCAGCTGCTTGATATTATCTCCAAATTATTTATTATCTAGTTATTTTAATACAAGGTATTAGGCTAGAGTTCTACTGTTCTTCACTTGGCCCTGAATGTTTTGCACATGGGCATTTCTGGTGAGGACAATAGATTGTTTAGAGAGTAAAGGACTATTAAGCAGAAGTGGCATAATCAGTGCTTCCCTTCTTTTTCCCTGTTAATTACAGGCTGGTACTTGGCCTTCACTAATTCTCCTGTGAAACTGTTATGATTTAGTGTCTCTCAGGAGTGTGAGGATGGCAGCCCGAAGAGTAGTCATTAGATATGATAGTGCTTTTAAGAGAAAATGTCACTTTCTAGAATCCTTTGCTAGAAATACGAGGTCAGTGAATTGTTAATGATACTTTTAATACTCCAAAGAAAGCTTGCCCTATAATGGATTGCTGTTTGTAATCTTAACTGGCTCAGTGGAAAGCAGTTTAGTGCAGAGTGCGTGGAGGTCCTAGATACATACTAGGAACACTTTTGCATCTTGCTAGGGGTAGATCAGGGAAGTTTGGAAACTTTTAAGCTGCTCCAGCAGCTGGGTGCTGGGTGCAGAAAGGAATTCCACCCCCTTGAGACCTATGGAAGCTCTGCTGTCTGTGTTTCATCTCTCTGCCTTTCCTGTCATGTATTTCTTGGCATGGTTCAGCTATAAATCTGTAGAAATGTGGTTTCCATTTTGAGGGTCTAAAGATTTGTATTTTCTTTCTTTCTGGGCTTGCATCAATTACTTATGCACAAACTGAAGAAAAAAGAGATGACTTCCTGCTATGCTTTTTTAGCAGATTTTGTAAACCAAGGATTAGAAATAAGAAGAAAAACACGGTTTGTTTGCCTTCTGAATTTATGGCTTTTGTCCAAAAGTTAACTTCTTGCCGCTGACACTTCTGGAGATTTCAGTGGTTTGGAAGGCTCTCATGATGAAGATTTTCAACCAGCATTCTTCCTTATCACATCCACTGGTTGTCTAAAGACTCAGCTAAGAGGAAGATAGTTAAATGAACCAAGTAGATGCACAAATATACATATATATTTCTTCTGAGAACAAAAAACAACTCTTGGTTTTTTTTCCTCTTCTTCTTCACTAGGGATTGCTTGTGGAAGTTTTTCTTCCCGCCAGATTACCAAGTTATGAAAGTCTCAGAAATTGCTCAGCCTGGGAAACCAAGACAGATCCTTGCTTTTGAACTGCGGATGAATATCATTGCAGATGCCACCATTGATTTGCTTTTTACCAAGAACAGGGTAAACAATGAAACCTTATCAAGAAAGTAACTTTGTCTACTGTGCTTGCAGTGTGCTTTTTGGTTGTGAGCAGTTTCACTTGTCTCAGGTGTTTATTACAGAACTATGGTTTTAAAAGCTGGGTGATTTTTGTCTTAGTCTTCTATAATTATGAGCATACCTTTCAAAGAGAAATATATTCTGAGAGGCATTATTTTCAGTTTCTTTTAAGCTTTAATGGTACATTTTAAGCCATGCCAGCTCCTACAGTCTTGGGGCTTCATGATCTGGGCATGTCCTGTGCAATCTTAAATTCTGATGCAGCTCACCATGATGAAAAACATTGAATGAAGAGATGACACTGGTGGGAACAAAACTTGTATGTGTAGGAATTTGGATTTTTCTTCTCTTTGTTGCTGCTCTTCTAAAAGGGATACAGCACCACTTCATTGTACACCTGTTTTGTTCTTTAGTGGGGGGCTGCAAGGGTTAGAATTGTAGTGTTAGAAATGTAAATTAGTCTGCCCTCCCAGGCCTTGGATCAGAGTATTTTATGCTGTTTCTCTAACTGGACTTTGGTCAGTATTTAAGCCTAAAAACAGTGTTATTTTGTATCAATACATATTGGTAGTTCATTAGTGATTTTTCTCAAGGCAAGAAAGATTTTAATCATCAGGTTCTTTAGTCCAGGTGTGGATAATAACATCCAGAGGCATAAATAAACTTAGGAATCACGTTTGGACTGTTTTGCTTTCTTGCAATGCAGGAAACGAATGCTGTACATGTAAATGTTGGTGCAGGATCCTATCTGGAAATAAATATCCCCATGACAGTGGGTGAAAATGGTGAGTTAAGGCCAAGACTGGTTTGTTTTCCTGCTGTTTTTCCTGAACAGTTCCCTTCATTCCTGTGTGTGCAAATGTCTTTTAGTGTTTTTCCTTTGTAATCTTGAGATGCATATTCCTAAGGAAAGGAACAAAAATACTTCCTTGTGCAGTTCAAAATATTAAGGCAACTATCCATCAGGACACTTCTTGGTAGTGGACTGCTGAAATCACTGGTAAAAATTGTTTAAATATTGGTGTAATTTATGTGTCTGAGTGATCATTTGATAACTTTTATTTGCCAGGCTATTCACCTACAATTAAAGGGCAGCTCCTCCATGTGGATGCCACCAGCAGCATGCAGTACAGGACTCTCTTGGAAGCAGAAATGCTGGCTGTAAGTGTGCATTAATAAGCACAAAGCTTCAGTCTCTATTTTTAATAAAGAACATATTTATTTTTCTGTGGAGCAGTCTTTAATTTCTTAATGCAGAAAAAAGCCTTTTTAATGTGTTTTTCAAGACCTTAACATATAAGGAATTTATATATACCAACTAATTGTGCATGTCTGTAACCTTTAGTGACTTAAAAAGCACTAACTTGGTGTATAAATTATGTATTTACAAACGTTGCCTCATTTACTATGTAGCCGTGTGTTCATACGGGCTTTGCCTTAATAAATGTTTGCACTCATTAGCTCTGCTAAAGGATGTGTGTGCACAAGTACTTAAAAGCACTCAAGTGTGCTTGAACCACTTGAGACAGATTTAATACTGCATTATTCCTTTGTTTGATACTTCACTTCTGCAGTACTGTAATTGTGTAGATTACCCTTCTTATTGGTTTTTAAATGGTCTTATTCTAGTGATATTTTTAATATTTGAATTTGAACAATGTATCAGTGGTTGAAAAATACTCTATTCTGGGGGATTTTCTTTTGGTGTATTGTGAATAGTGATGCTTTTGATGAAAACTTTGCTTTTTAAATTGCTTTGTACATCTACAGCAGCAGATGTATCTGAAACTCATAGTATACCTTTCCAAATAAATGACTGCACTAACACTTGACCTTCAAACATAGAAGGAGAGATGGGGATTAAATTATTAAGGAACTGGAAGGACCTTCTGTTCATCCCAGCAGGAAAACAGTTTTAATTATTCAGCAGGGTACATATGTGAAAACTGCTGAGAGACAGGGTCAGGCATTGTCATCTTTTCAGGTAATGCTGATGCCTGAATTTCTTGTCTGCAGTTCCATATTAATGCCAGCTATCCCCGGATATGGAACATGCCACAGACATGGCAGTGTGAGCTGGAGGTTTATAAAGCAACCTATCACTTCATCTTTGCTCAGAAGAGCTTCTTTACAGGTAACCACGTTGCTAAATAAGTTACATGTCAAATATTCTTTCTTTGGGGTTTCTTTTCAAACTTGGCTGAGTTGTGCAAGGTCAGGTTCTCTGATTTCAGGTATTTAAGGCAACAAACTGTTTCCCAGGACAAAGTTCCTTATGCCTATAGGATGTCCAACTACATGATATTCTTACATTGGAGTAGAAATACAGTAGACATTATTAGAAATAATTTAATTTTCTAGTACCTAAATAAATTTGATTTGCAATTAAGTGATCCTAAATTTATTTCTTACTAGAACTCTTATCACGGCTACTGATTTGCTTAATGTTTGTCACCCATGAAGTCGATTTCTCTTGATATCTCTCTTTGCTTGGCTCATTTTCAACTACTTGGGCTTTGGATTGTGTCCCTGTGGTTGACTGATGGTGAGGAAAAGTAATTTACTCCTCAGAATTCTGGCTGTGAGGAAGAAGGCAATGCAAGGTGGTCCAGCACCACCCAACTGTTGCTGGAAGCTCCAGCTGCAGTAATGGAAAGAACACAGCCCCATCACTGTGATGATGCCTGGACTAATTAGCCCTGCTGGGAGGAGGGTTTAATTAGTTCAGGCATGGTGCCGTGCTAATAAAGTTATCCCCTGAGTGAGGCCAGAGCCATTGTGCCACAGTGCCCAGTGTAACCTGCTGCTGTGGTGAGAGCAAACATCAGCTTCTCCAACACAAAAATCCTAAGAAATCACTCACCTGATAGCTACTAACTCACCTTTTATTACTTGGTGTGGGTCTAGATTTGATCCAAGACTGGTCCAGTGACAGCGCACCTGATATTTTTTCATTTGTTCCATATATGTGGAACTTCAAAATCATGTTCCATCAGTTTGAAATGATCTGGGCAGCAAATCAACACAACTGGATTGACTGTTCCACCAAACAACAGGAGAATGGTGAGATCACTTTTTTATTTGGAAGAAGTAGCATATACAACAAAAATCATCAGCAAAATACAGTGTATATACATGTAGATAGAGAGAAAGTACTAGAATTACACCCAAAACCTGGTGGGTAAAGAAAAGCGCCAAGATGTTAGAGTTATTTTTATTGTTTGCCTGCAATTTCCTTGTGCTAAGTACAGTGTCTTTCTAGAAATAACAAGCTGTGGGTAGTAAATACTTTCAGAGTAATTGATTACAGTAATTTATCCTCCAAGTGCAGTGTAGTTAAATGGTATTATTCTGTGTCATGAGTTCTTTAATATCTTTTAATTATTTCTAACTGTATGTTTGATACTTAGTCTAAGAACAAAACAGGGAGTAATTTTGACAAATTTGTTTGTTTTTCCTTTTCCCTCCCAGTTTATCTAGCAGCTTGTGGAGAAACCCTGAACATTGTTTTTTCTCTGCCTTTCACTGACTTTGTTCCAACCACATGCAATACTAGATTCTCCTTAAGGGTAAGATCTTTTGTCTCGTAAATGTGAGACAGCTTCCCTTACCTTCTTGAATCAGGAAATTTTGAGTTAACTCTTTCCTGAAAGAAAAATGGTCTTTTTCACTTCCAGTTCATAGAATTTTTTTAAGTAACCCAGAGGTAAATGGTTTCAATTTGCTTGAATTGCATTTAATCATAGGCTCTTTTTATTTATATATACATATATACATAAATATGAAAATACTTCTGAAAAATGCAAACATGCATACCCTTCACACACATATATATAGATAGATACATATTTCATATGTATATTTATTATATATACTTAAATTGTGTGTCTGTGTATGTGTTTTATCGCTTGGAATTCTGGTCCCCTTTATTTACGAAATGTAAAAATCTCATGTATGTTCAAAGATCAAATTGAATATTGTACTGGCTACCCCAAAACCATTTTGGAAAGCCATTTTCCAGATTTTTAAGAGATTCTGTAGCAGAAATAATGGTCACAAAGTATTTTTAACAGATGCAGATAATTCTTTGAATTACTGTACTTTTTGTCTTCCTTAAAATAGAAGCTGTCTACTGCTGCTAAAAATAAGAAACCAGTTGATGGCGGTGTTACTAATTTGGTATAATTTGATAGCAAAGAAATCAATGTTTTATAGGTTTCTTTCTTATTAAAGTGTGATTTAGTTGAGTTGTGGAGTAAGCTTGGTTTAGTTATTTAAGTTCAGCAGTATGGTTTGAACAACAGAAGAACAGGGATCGCTATAAGATGTCCAGTGTTTTATAGATTGCTCTGGTTATGTGCAAATTATTGGACTTGTAAGCACTCAGAACTGTAGAGCTCTTGGGATTGTACTAAAACTTGGTGGGAAACAGATTTCTTGTCTAATTTTGCCTGCAAAATTAAGACTGTGGTACATACAAACATGAAAATAGCGTGAGCATTGTGCATAAAGTGAATGTAAATTAACTTTCCAGTTGCTGATGTTTGATTTTTAGGGAGAAGATGTTGATCTTCATTTGTATCTGCCTGATTGCCATCCTAGTAAATATTCCCTTTTTATGCTGGTAAAAGATTGTCAGCCCAATAAAATAAATCCTGAGTCTTGTATGTCTGCGGAATGTCAAAGTGGTCAGAAAACAGGCAAACCCAAATGGAGGAACATTACTCAAGAAGAGTGAGTTTTATTGAGATATTTATATATATATTTATATCTTTATGCTGACTCTTTCTTATTTAGTTTGTTTGTGATTCATGAACTTTTGAGGTTGCTTTAAAGATATTTAAAGGAAGTATTGTGCTTGAAATAAAAGGTGCTGTTTCCTTTTGAAAGGGCTGGATGGGTCGAATGCTGGACAGTCCCAAGTGTTGTGTTCACAATTGACTACTCCTGGCACCCAATTTATCCTCAGAAGGCAGACGAGCAGTTAAAGCAATCCTGTAAGTGTCACTACCTTTTCCTTGTTAGCATGGTTCATTTGGGAAGCTGCTGGGAATTTGGATCACACTGCTTCCATCTGCAGAGATGAACCTGGAACTGAATTGCTGTTTTATGTCTCAAGGGAATGTGTTGAGCATTAGAATGCGCTGGGATTGATTTAAAAGCTGACGACATTCCGTGCTACTGCATTTCAGGATGTGTCCCAGTTCTGTGTGTAGAAAAGAGGATACTGTCTGCAGTTGACTTCTCACTGTCCTTAACAAAGTGGATCTCTTAAATGGGTTGTTGCCCAAGATAAAATATCATTTGGTATATTAAACATCTGTTAAATAGGAAGTACAGTATTTTTGGTGATATCATGTTCCTTAGCTTTTCTAGGTTTTTCTCTCTTGGATGTTGTGATCTCATCTTATGATTTAAATGTTTAAATACATTATGCATGGGATACAATAATATTGTCTTCCTTTTAAGGATAGCAAACTGAGATTTCATTGTTCACTGTTGACATGAGCCATTAGAAATGAGTGTTGGACTGGTCAGTCAAATTCTAGTATCTAAGAATTTATTTTAACTTAACTGTCTAAATATTTCTAGATAACAAATATCCTGTAAGTATGTGCTTGCAAAGAAAGTTATAAACACAGAGATTAAAGTAAGTTAATTTAAATGCAGAGGGAGGTATGCGGGAAGTTATGGGGTTACATAAAACTCTTTCAGGTTGAGATTCTAGGAGCAGAACTGATGGAGGAGAGATGTTAGAAGAATAAGGGCTAATTTGAAAGGGCCACATTCAGCAGGTGTTAGAAGACACCTGGATGGCATTTTTAGGGTTTGAGTTCCAACAATTCCCATCTAAAAGAACTCTAATTTGCAAGGATGAAGCAGAAAAGGTGAGATTGATTTTGCAGATGCTCCTGGAGTGCTCTTGTGAGACTGTCAGCTTGTGTCAAGTGTGCATTCCTCACATTCTGAGAACATTTCCTCATAATTGTAGCAATTGAACCCTGCATTTGCAAGTGTGTACATACACAGGTAAATCATCTGCAGCTCTTTCAGTGATCAGTTCTGCACCCCACTCCCACTCCCACTCTGTGGTGCTGATGGAATCTGTTTGTTGCAATGTCTGTATTTTATTCTGAGTTAGTCCATAATACTGTGAGAAATATGGTGCATTACAAAAGGCGTAGTTTCCGTAGAAAGTGGTCACCTCACTGCAGCATTTGCCTGATGTATAACTTATAAGATGGTGCAAGCACTGAGCAAGAGCTGTAGACAATAATGGGGAATTCAAGCCTTGGAGGTTTCTGGCTGCAGGTGTCTGTAGTTCTGCATGTGCCAGTTCTTCCTGTTAAACTGGCACCTGAAATCTTCCTCCAGCTGGAGCATCAATTTTTGATGGTTTTCCCACAGAGTTCTCTACTCCTCAGCAACCATCAATTCACATCCCCAAAACACTTCCAGTCGCTCACTACTCACTACATTCTCATTGCCTTTCCTCACTTCAGAAAGACAGTTTTTGGGCTTTCTTGTTCCTAAGTCAAACTAGATAGAAGGGGTAGGAAATAAGATTTGAGTTTCCAAACTGTTTTGTGACTAGAGTAATTGAGATGTTGGAGACAAAATTTCGGCTTGCAGAGCTACCAGTTCAGAATAGATTTCTAGTACAACTTTGCACTTTGCATGTTTATTCTCTCTTGTTTATCCTGCTGTAGCTGTGTGGTTGTGAGAAATCTGCTCCTCTGAAATGAAAGCATGTCTCTGTTTAACTTCAAAAGCAAGATAAATACACTGAGTACTTTTTTTCTGAACTTGAGGGATTGTTTTTTCTCTTGCATAATTAACATTGACTAAAATATTCAGTATTTTCTTGTCTTCCCATAGTTACTAGAGATGAAAAACCAGTTCTGTAGCATAGACACGCTAACGTAATTATACAAACTGGGTGCCAAGAGTTGTACATTTAATACACGTCCCTGTTTGCTGAACTTTGTCCAACAGAAGCCTAAGTTGTAATCAGAATCTGTTTTCTACTCTTGTTTTGCTCCCAAGTGTCAGAAATGGAGGAAACAATGTTGTCTGTGCTAAGGCCCTCGCAGAAAGCCACCGACAGTGTGATTTCATCTCCCACAGCTTCCACCCGCCTGCCCCTGGACCCCTCGGAGCTGCCCCCAGATAAGCTCCACGTGGAGCTGGAACTCTCCCCAGATTCCCAGATAACCCTCTATGGACCCTTGCTCAAAGCCTTTCTCTCCATAAAGGTAGGCAGAGGAGCATGACTCATAAAATTCATGGGTGGCCACCTGTAGGAAAGGGAAATAATGGTTAGTTTTGAAATGGAGAATTCAATTTCTGAAGACTATATGAATTCAGATGAAAATCTTTGGTAGGCACTAGTTCTAGTTCAGAATTACTTTGGTGAGCTGATATAGCTGGGATGAATTTTATTGTCACAGGCTTGTGAGAAGACTTCTTACATATTTTTTATATATACATATATATATATACATATACATACATACATATATACATACACACACCCATATCAACATAGTTTTTCTTTCAAGAAATACTGCATGTTCTGGACATGTGCAGTAAATTTCTTCTTTCAGTTTTCCACTAGTAAAATAAAATTTAAAAAAAAATTCCATTATTAGGACTAGAGCTTATCTAAACTCCAATTTTTATGCAAAGCTATACCATGCTTTTAGTGCATTTTAAGTTCTGCAGTGTGTTGTTTTTCTTAATTAGATTCCATGACATTTCTGGAGTTAGGATCATGGAGGGGGCTGGGGAAGGACATGAAAGTAAGCTTAATTTAAAAAGCTTCTTCAATAAATATTGGAGAAGGATTATGCATCCTTTTCCTGACATTAATCTATTATGCTTTAGAATGTGTGTTTGGTATGGGGTGTTTTTGCTATCTTGTCTTCCATGACTGATTTTTTAGGTGTCTAATATTAATTCCTTCCCATCTCCCTCACCCTCCCTTGTGGGGACAAAAGCCAAGGCACTTGAATGTGTCAGTTCTGTTGGACGAACAGCGAAATGCTTTGGGTTTGGTTGATTTTTGTGTGTGCGGTTTTGGGGTTTTTTTGGTGGGTTTTTGCTTGCTTGTTCTTCTCTGAACATTTGTTTCAACCTGTGCAGATCTAAACTAAGGTAATGCTTCTGGAGGCTGGCATTTTGGATCAGAGGTTGAGGAATTTTCTGGGACAGGTGATCAATATCAGGACTCACTGAAATAGTCATTTTCATGAATTTCTGTAAGGTATAGCATATAAGCAAGGAATAGCAGAAAATACTGTTTTGTATTTAGTATAGGACTTGCATATAGGCTCATTATTTTTTCATGTTGTCAATAAAATAAATAGGATTAAATTTAGGCCAGTACTCCATCTTGAGGACTTGATTTCTCCTGGTACAGAGCAAATGAACCCATGTTTGAATTGTTGATTGAATCCTCTTTTTGAAGCACATAAATTCATGAGGGAGTTCTGTCTTTTCAAGCAAAACAGCACCTTTTCAGTGCTTTTTGCCTCTGGAGGTAAATGTAAACAGCGCTACATTAGATCCCTGATTCTATAATGATTTCAGTTTTGATGAAATTTAGCTTTTCTATTCTAATTCTCAAGAGAAATTTTAGATTAATAGCTTGTTTATGAAAACGTGCATTTATTGCTCTTCTTAGTATTTTTGTGACTCTGTTTAGAACTTCTTGTCCAGCTGTGCTGAGACTAGCTCTTGAAAGATTTCTAGGAGGGGTTTTTTGTGTTTGTTTTTCTGACTCGTGGTTGTTTTCAGTTTGTTTTCATTGATCTTTTTTTAATACATGGTGTAGAGATGGCTGGACACGCATTGTCCATGCAGCTTTGTTAACCCTTCTAATCTTGGGAGGCAGGTTTTTTTTGGTGTAGCACACCTTGCTAAGGGTTTACTGTCTGGAAGTGAATGGTTTATAGGTACTGGCATTCTCAGCAGGCATTGTTAGGAGTGAGTTACTGGAGTTCCTACCACCCCCTGCTGGGTCTGCCTTATTAAAAATCACTGTAAGAAAATTCTTCTTGAGAGTTTAGCTTTTCTTATAAGGGAGAAGATGTGATAAATTGCCAGAAACCTGATGGATTTCCTGTTTCCCAGTAGAATTTGGCAGTGTTACTTTGGCCTTAGATAGTTGAAGAGGATTTGCTTAGACACAAGGTGGCTTTTAGAGCCGAACAAGAAATGTTTATGACCTAATATTTTAGAAGCATGTTTAAGACTTATAAGCTTGCTGGAAAAAAGGTTCAGAAAGTTGGATGACAGTGACTTCCTGGAGGATTTTTGTGTTCTTACTCTGTTATGTATCTTTAAAAGCACAAAATCTGTTTTAAAGTGTCAGTAATAATATTTCAGAAGAGTTACTTGTGTTGCATGTGTCTCAAATACCAGGACTGTGAGAACTACTGAGCTGCCTTCATTTCCTGCAAAGCACAATGCCTAAATTTGCACATTTAAGCTATCCAGTTTTCATAAAAGTATCTGTGTTCCTTTAGCTATACCACTTATTTTGGGGAGGGTTAAAACCAAAAGTTTTGATTTGTATTTCAGTTCATTGCCTGCATGTTTTTCCTTTGTTTTCCATATGATCATAACAATTTTTTTTTTCCTAGGAAAATTATTTTGGGGAAGATGACATGTACACTGATTTTGAAGAAGTTATTTCAAGCCCTGTTTTGTCCCTGTCAACATCCTCAAGCTCTGGCTGGACAGCTGTAGGAGTGGAAAATGACAAAAAAGAAAATGAAATTTCAGTCAAGCCTGTTCACCCTCTTACTTTACGCCCATGGGATATCACTGTGCTTGTTAACTTGTACAAAGTGCATGGGAGATTGCCAGTGGTAAGTACTTTGTAATCATAAAAGAATTTGCTTCATGTAATTTTTTTTTTTTTTTTTTTTTTTTTTTTAGTTTCATAATTTGGATCCACATTTAACTGCCTGGAATATTCAGCTTCTGTGGTGCTTACCAAAATGGGTAGATACTCTCTGCTGAAACTGTGGCTATTTAAACAACTTTGAGACAGGATTTATTTTGCTTATCTGGGAGGCAGAACTGGATAGTTTTTTAATATGTTTGTTATTCCCAGAATTTGATTTGTGTGATATTTTTGATTAATCATTATGATTTCTCTGCTGATTAGCAAATCTTTCTTTGCTGGTGCAGGCTGCTCTGTGCTCCTGAGTACTGGGGGAACCCCAGGAATAAAAAATCCAGATTAAACATTGGGTTCACCCAAATCTTTTTGAATTGCTGCTTATGCTGTTTTCAAAAGGTTTTTATAGTTGCACAGGCTTCTTTTGGAGTATCCACTTAGAGGAAAACCGGAATACTTCCTGCCCACAGGTTTGCAACCAATAGTAACGTTTCAACCATGTTACGTACTTTCAGGTTCTGAAACAGGTGTGTTTGTTTTTTATTTCAGCATTGCAGTCCAGATGGTCCAGAATGCCCTACAGCTTTCTTGGAGAGGCTGTGTTTCGAGATGAAGAAAGGATTTAGAGAAACAATGCTTCAGCTTGTACTATCTCCAGTGAATCTGTTCCTGAATGACAATTATCAGGTAGTCAGTCGGTGTTTGTGTGGCTGTGTTGTGGAAGTTGCGTCGGTTTTAAAATGGAATTCTTTTTTGGTAGGAATTTTCCTGTTGTGCAAAGGATTTATTGAGGCCTGTGAATCATAAGAAAAATCTGACGTGTATTTTGTAAAAATCTTCATTTTTGTCTAGATGTGTTTTGTCATTTTGTCAGTAAAATAAATAGGATTAAATTAAGCCAGTTGTTGCATCTTTTCCAAGAATTGCCTCCCCCTTCCTTGTCCTTGGCAGCGCCCTGCAGTGGACGAGGTGCTCCGGGAGGGTCACATCAGCCTGTCGGGCCTGCAGCTCCGTGCCCACGCCATGTTCTCTGCCGAAGGGCTCCCCCTGGGAAGTGACACTTTGGAATACGCCTGGCTGATAGATGTGCAGGCTGGAAGCCTCACAGCCAAAGTGACAGCACCCCAGGTACCATCTAGAAACCAATCTGAAGTACTGAAGTGCTCTTCTTCCTTCTAAAACCGGTGTAGCATGGCTTTCGGGAAAGCGCGTGATCTGTGCCTTAAGTAACCTTTACTTCATAGCTTTAAAATCTGATCATTTTTGTAAAGGGATGGGAGATGCCAAATGAGCCATTGTCTCAGTCATGTTTTAAAGTAGGAGGCAAATGAGATCATTTGTGGGAGTGTAGTATGCGCAGGCCTCAGGAGTAGCTGCTCACTGCATAAATTCTGCTCCTTGGTTCCACTGGAACATAGTTTGCTTTCCCAGTATTGCACTTTGTTAGGTCAGTCTTAGCACTAACTCCTTTTAATTTTGCTGTTTATGTTACATTTGTCTTTCCACCTAGGTCAATGGCTCCAAGTATACAACAGGCAGATCATTTTCATTTATTTCTGCTGTGGTCTGCCAGATCTTTAGAGAGGGGTTGCTTTGCCAGTGTATTCTGAGACACAAGAAAAGTACATACATTCTATTTAGTAGTTACTATTTGCTTTAATTATTTTTAATTTTTTAAGGCACTTCTATGTCTTCTCGTTCCTCTAAAAATTGGCATCATTTTCTAGGATTAAGCACATATTTCATTGGGAGATTTCTGCAGCAAATAAAATAAGGCGTACGAGCAAGTTTAGCAATTCTAAACAATAGACTTTCTTGCTGTATACACAGACATTTTTGGTGGTACTTCCCAAAATGCTGATGATCTGTAGGATTTGCTCCACTGCTCTATGGTTGAAAGTTAAACTTTCTTGATTCAAAGTTCTGCAAGATGAAATAACATTTCTTAAGGCTTAATGCAGCTGAAGGATTTTCTTCCCTTACAAAGCCATTCTCAATTGTATGCGTCATATAGGACTTTTTTTTCTTTTTAGTTGTCAGCACTTGAATTTGTTTTTTCAGGTTCATTGGCTTTTTTTTTCCTTCCATAGTGTGATGTATTGCAAGAATTTGTGAAGGGACTGCACTGAACGGAGGAGAAGAGGTTTTGTGCAGGACAGTCATAGCTAGATTAAATTCCCTTCAAATTACTGCTGATTTTAAGTGCTCTTTCCTTTGGCAAGCCAAAGAAAACCCATTTCCCTCTCATAACAGAGACAGACAGTCATGAATCATTTCCTTTATGAGCGAGCTAACTATATAAAAGACTTAAATCAACAATAGGCTAATTACTAGGTCTAGTAAGAATCAGCAGTGTTTTGTTGAGCCAGTTTCCTCCTGTGCTTTCTAAATGTAACTTTATTGCTTTTATAGAAGCAAATCTGATATTTAAATTATGAACGGTAATGAAGTACCTTGAGCAATTCTTTGTGATCAAGTTGGGGGAGCTCTGTCTTTACAATGAACTTCTCAGCTGACTGTAAGAGCAAAAGCTGCTGCCTTTTATTAAGAAATAATTTAGGAAATTTTTTAATGTCACCGTACTTTTCCATAAAAAGGTACAGACTTGCATGTTGTGGTGCACACAAGAATAAAAATCAGCCTTGAGTAGCAGGAAGGTGCCGCAGCCAGGAGGGTGTGCTGAGGCCTGCTGCTCACATCCCAGGCCTTGGGGCTGTTCTCTGTTCTCCCTGCAACACCACAAGTCCATTTTGTGTGGGTGGTGATGGACAATGTGCTGTTGTGTGCTTACAGCTTGCCTGTCTTCTGGAGTGGGGGCAGACCTTTGTGTTCCACGTGGTGTGCCGGGAGTTTGAGCTGGAGAGGCCCAAATCCGTCATCCTGTGCCAGCACGGCATCGATCGCCGCTTTTGTGACCCAAAGGTAGCTTTTCATCCATCCCTACTGCTCACTGGACAGGCACAGGTCCTCTGAAACACTTCAAAAATCCTCCTTTAACGTTACCAGAACACAAATAAAAGAATTGGCACAAATTAGGCTCCTAATAGGTGTTTATGCCTTTCCTTCATTTGTTCTTTTTTTTCCCTTTTCCTTCAGACGAACTCTGTGCCTGGGCCATGCCCGACGTCGGATGACTTAAAGTACACGATGACACGCTTAGCCATGGATGGAGCAGATCTATATGTGGTAGAACATGGCTGTGCCACCAATATCAAGGTAAAAATATTTCTCTTAACAGCAATTAAAGTACTTTGGCATTAGAGAAATTTGTATTTCTTGATAGAACATCTGCCTGAATTGATGGCTTGCTTGTATGCAATGGATTAAGCAGAATTTCTAAAACTTTAGGTGATAAAAGGTCATCATGGATTGGGCCAGGTGTAGGTCAATTTGGCTTCTACTTAATAATTCCATTAATTATGGTGACAAATGGTAAAGGAGGAGTATGTCTCCCAAAATAAAAGTGGGAGCTGCAGGATTGGCGTAAAATACTTTAGAACACCCCAGGCAATATGAATCTCAGTGTTTGTACCTGAGAGTTGATAAGAACTTGTGCTGTGAATTAATAATTCAGCAAATGGAAATGATTGATATGGATCATGTACAGATCAGTGCTGGATAACTCATGATCCTCTTGTCTGAGTTTAGATGTATCTTTGGTAGAGAAGGAAGAAGTGTTTGTGCCACTGCCTGACTGAATCCTCTGTTCAAAAATGCTGTGCAGAGAAGAGCTAATATTCTCTCTTATTATCCTACTGCACAGGAAAAAAAAGGAATAATTTATTCCATGTAGCAAAATATAAGTTTAGATACAGTTGAGTTATGGTAACAATAGAAAAGAAGAAAACTGCCATGCTGACATACTGAGTAGTAATTGTGCTGTTACTTATTTTAAATGATAGACTTAAAATTAAAAGTTTTGGGTACAGCTTCACATTATGAGCAAGAATCTAACTAAAGGGCACTGGTAATTATTTTAAACATTTTTTTAATGACACAATATCTCATCATTTGAATGGCTTGCTGCCCTGTGGCAGTAAAAAAAATGTGTTTGAGCCTCCAAATTCTTTTGAATCCAATATTAAAAAACGCCATCATAAATATTAACAGTGTCTGCAGGCATAAATATGAATGGCAGTATTTTCAAAGGCAGCTTAATAACCTGAACCACTCTAGGAAATTATATCCTGAATGTGTTTCATTCAAATTAAAAACAAAAAAAAAAAGAAAAAAAGAAAAAGGTTTCTAGTGGTTCTTTATAATCTGTGACAGAGATGAGAAAAAATAAATTAATATTAACCCTGTGGGTAGCTCTTCCATGGCTGGGATATCTTTCAGCTTTTCTTGGTTTAGAGTTTGAAAACTTCATCTGAAATTTCAGGTGCTTCATGGTGGCATTTTGAAGAGGATTCAAGCTGTGCAGGAAACTTGGTTCGATGTCTTCAGATTAGATGAAGTTTGAAGACTATAAACAAGTTTGAAAGTTTCAGATTTTTGGGTTTTAGATGACAGTGAAGAAAATAATGATTTAAGTTTAAGTTTCATGACAATGTCTATTGACAGTTGTTTTCTGTTTTGATCTATTTACAAAAGGATGCTTCTAAGCAATTTTTTTTTTTGTCATGTAAATAGTGGCTGAGGTTAATTAGTAAGCTTGCCTTCTTTTGTGGGTGTGCTGACCTGCAAATGAAACTGCTTCCCCAGAGAGAATTTTACTGAGATCTTTTTGGGCTGTAGCATGGGATGTGTTAACTGGTTTAAGGCCACTCTTCCTTTGTTTCACTGACAAATAGTCAGAGTTGCTGTTTCAATCCTGTTTTCAGATGGGCGCCATACGCATTGCAAACTGCAACCTCCACAACCAGTCTGTGGGGGAAGGCGTCAGCGCTGCCATCCAGGACCTGCAGCTCAGGCAATACGTTGAGCAAGTGAACAACTGCAGAACTGGCCTCCAGCCAATACTGAGGAGGGCCTACTGGCTGGAAGCTGGCTCTGTCAACCTGGGCCTCATCACTGCTGACATTGCTTTAGCTGCAGATCATCCTTCCAAACACGAGGTGCAGAGGCATTTCTTGGAAACACACGATAACCGAACCAAGAGGTGAGCCGTGCGGTCAAGGGAGGTGCATTTGAGAGGGATATTCGTTAATCTTGCTTTCACTGAGCTTCAGCATGGTCATGCTCTTGGTTTATTTTCTGCCTTTCTGCCTTTTGTAGGTTGTGGTTTTTGTGGCCTGATGATAATTTGAGAAATAAGAGAAGCAAGAATAAGTGTGGCTGTCTCGGTGGTTGTCGCTTCTTCGGTGGCACCTTAACAGGACTGGACTTTTTCAAACTGGAGGAACTGACACCTTCAAGCAGCTCTGCTTTCTCAAGCACAAGTGCAGAGTCTGATATGTTTTATGGGCAGTCTTTGCTGCAGCCAGGAGAATGGATAATTACTAAGGAGATTCCTAAAATTTTAGATGGTGAGAGTGTACTCTACTGTATTTTTACTCTATTTTGCCCAAAAGTATAATTTCTTAACGTGTTGCTGTTTGTAGTGTTTATGAATCCGTTTAATAAGTACAGCTACTTGTGCTCCTGTGGCCTAACCCCTTCTAAGAGCAGACAGAGCTTGAGCAAGCTTCCATATGCTGGGTTTTTATATTAACATGCACCTCCTTTCTGAGTAAAAAGGAGATTTTTGATGTGTTCTGCTTATATAGAATGCAGCCAACTGAGACAATCTGATGTTTTGCTGACATGATTTTATTAATTTTTGTCAGGACAACCTGCCAGTCTGTGCATGCATTTCAAAACCAGGGCTTTTATTTAATAATGATTTTTATTTCAGTAGGCAGGGAAGAGTCCACTGCAGTTGTGTTTTCAGATATTCAGTTTTACTTTTCAATCCCTGGTCCTAGGTAAAGCAAATGGTGTCAAAAGAAAAGATTGGGACTGCAGATCTGTGGGGATAGAAATGGAAAGGAAAGCACAACACCTGAGCCTCCAAGTGCCACTGCGCTCCCACAGCTCCTCATCCTCTTCAGAGGAGACAAGCAGCTCCAGTGCTGCCCTGCCCTTGCTTGCAGGGGAGAAGGACAGCCCCTCATCCACTGCTGAGGATCACCTGGCACAGAAGGATTTCCTGCCCAGTGCAAAAAGGGAAGATGCTCATGGAAGGTTAGTTAGTACTCCTGTCCAGGTAGGCATATAATTCAGCTCTTGAATGCCTTAAGATCTAAGAAAAGCCTTTGATTTAGCAATTTTTAAAATGGTAGTGGTGCTGCTGAAATGTGTTTCCTAGTTTGAATGGTGATTTGGATCCCTAATACGGGATGGTCGTCTGAGCAGGGTAGAAAATCCAGCAGGTAAAGACACCGGCACTTGCTGTTAAACGTTTGGTTTTACAACCTCTGTATGTAGACAAGTGACAGAGTTCAGTATATAACCAGCATTATGAAAATAATGGCTATGCTACTAGAGAGTCACAGAACCCCCGATGCATTTGCCAGCTGCCACAGACTAGTAAGAGCAGCACTGCTAACGAAACAAGCCAGTGAAGTGTTTGTTTCCGTCCCCAGCGCGGCTGTGGAGGGCGCGGAGGGCCGGCCTGCGTCCCCTGGCGCCCCGGAGCGGCCGCTGGGCCAGTCTCCCATGCGGTCCCCGCTGAAGAGGCAGGCGTCCGTGTGCTCCACGCGCCTGGGCAGCACCAAGAGCCTGACGGCGGCCTTCTACGGGGACAAGCAGCCCGTCCCCGTGGGGGTGCAGTTCAGCAGCGACGTGTCCCGCAGCGACGAGAACGTCCTGGACTCCCCAAAGCAGCGCAGGAGCTTTGGCTCTTTCCCCTACACGCCGTCGGCTGATTCCAACTCCTTCCACCAGTACCGCTCCATGGATTCCAGCATGTCCATGGCGGATAGCGAGGCGTACTTTTCAGCTGCGGAGGAGTTTGAGCCGATAAGCAGCGATGAAGGTCCGGGAACCTATCCAGGGAGGAAGAAGAGAAAAAAGCAAGCTCAGAAAACTGAATACAGTAGAGGGTCTATTTATCACAGTGTGGAAGGACCCTTAACAAGCACAATCCACAGAGAAATCAGTCAAGATATGAAAACGTTGCCAATTAAGACTCATCCTTCCCAGGCTTCGTTTGTTTCGGCTCTGGGAGGAGATGATGAGCACGTCGACAACATGTACGTGCTGGACTCTGAGAAGACTGTGGAACGTGAGCAAATCACTTCCCAGCAGCCTGTAATGGCATGCTACCAAAATTACCTGACACAGTTCCAGGTGATCAACTGGTCGGTAAAGCATCCAACTAACAAAAGAACTTCCAAATCCTCATTGCATCGCCCTTTAGACCTCGACACACCAACGAGTGAAGAAAGTTCCTCATCTTTCGAGCAACTCTCTGTCCCAACTTTTAAGGTATGGAAGATGGAGCAGTAGAGAAAGGAGTAACTATTCAAAATAACTTAAAATGGCTTAGTACCAGTCGTGTGAATAAGCTACAAGAAATTGAAATGTCTTTGCTTTTAGTTAAAGAATGCTTTGAATTTCTGACTTCACGTCATGGGGCTGAGTGGCTGAAGGGTTGTGGGCAAAAAAAGATGGAGTTAGAATTCTGTGGATATGTGTTCTGAATTATCATTGTTGCACTTAAAAATGCTGCCTGTTGAATGATATGCAGCTGGAGGACATTTATGTGAGTTTTGTTTAAAATACATTATACAGAACTGCAATAGCAGTATATTTAATACTGACTAAGTATAATTCAGGCTCTGAGTGCTTTATTTCAAAATAAAATTGCAACTCACATTTAGGAAATGATTTTTTTTAAGTGACCTGAGCATACTTGGTTAAGGAAGGAGCTGAAATAAAATACATGAGAAACAATGGAAATGACTTGATAGAAAACAGGTATTTGAGCTCTGGAATTGAATTTATTGTTTTGCAGAAAATATTCATGTTGATGCAAACCTTATGTAGATTAGTATTTGAAGAGGTGTTTTTTTAAGAGCAATGAATCAATGTTTGTGTAAAAGCAGTGTAATCTGATTTTTCAAGGACTTTAAAAAGCAAACCTAGGAGTTCCTGCATCCTGTATTGGAAAATCTGCTTCTAAGGGATCTTTTAAGAAAAAGAGCTTTAAGGGGAATTTTTAAAGATCCTTTGGTTGGGGTTTTTATCATATATTGAAGGAATGTAATAAACTTCTTTGCACTTTTATCTTAGATTGTTAAACAGGGTCTCACGGCTAATTCATTATTGGACAGAGGCATGCAGCTTACAGGATCAACATCTAAGTAAGTTGAACACAGCCTGACATTATTAGCATATTTTCCAAGAGTAGGATTTTCCTGATACTCTCCTGAAATATTTTGGCTCCCGCTAGCCCTTTCAAAATTTGATTTACAGCGGTAGTTTTCAACACCAGGTCTATTTCAGAAAAGATCATTCTATTATGAAATATTTGGGTTTGGTCAAACAGAAAGTACATGGTGCAAGCATTAAATTATTACACTTGTACATTTTCAAGATTACAAATGGTGATTTCATTTAAGTGAATTCGGAGGTGCTAATGGCAAATGTCTATTTCATTGCCAGAAGCTGAACTTGAATCTAGGGAGGGCCTTACCCTGGGATTGTATTTTTTGTACTTTCTAAGATACACGGTAGAAGAAACCTGCCATTATATGGATTTTATTAAGAACTAAGATCATACCAGAACACTCCTGTACTTGTTTTTACAAAGCCTGATCATTGATGTGTGTTTGACTTGTTTAGCACACCTTATACTCCTTTGGATAAAAAGTCTGCAGAGAATACAGATGATGAAACTATAACAGAGGAATGGACGTTGGATCACCCGGTCTTCCAGACACGGACAACAGCAATCGTGGAAGTAAAAGGAACTGTAGATGTAGTTCTGACTCCTCTTGTAGCAGAGGCACTGGATAGGTAATTTTATTTTGGTGGCACTAAAAATTGTCTAAAATCACAGCTGTTCTGTTCTGTTCAGCAAAGAGGTAAAAGGATTGAATAACAGCAGGGCCTGCTGCCCAGCAGATGGAATTCTGTATTTCCTATGAGGTGGCTGGATGAATGGGAATGCCCTTTGTGTCTGTCAGCTCTTGTTTTTACCTCTGTAGTGTTAATTACACGTGGCTGATGGTGTGCCATTGAAACTGGGAGGTTCAGTGGTCTCTTGTGGCTCTTCTCCCCTCACAGGTACATCGAGGCCATGGTGCACTGTGCCAGCTCCCGGCACCCGGCAGCAATCGTGGATGACCTGCACTGCAAAGTCCTGAGGGATGCTGTGCAGAACAGCAAGACCAGCTTCTCAGAAAATGTGAGGAAGGAAGAAGGGAAATCCACATGGATTGAGAGAATGCTCTTTTCCGTATCTGGCATTGAAAATGTTTTAACTAACTTTAGTGTTTTGAGATATAATAGCTAAATGCTATATTAATTTGGAATGCATACTTACATACATTTTCATAATCAACTCTTACATATTGTCTTTCACTGTCCACTGTCCACAATCCTGTTTTACAGGATTGAAGTTTTTCTGTTTTGGATGGTCTAGAGTAATTTGCATGAGATCAAATCACACATTCTGTTCTTTGAAATTACTATAGTTGATATTCTGTAGTACTACATTCATCTCAGTGAGATGTTATTTATTTTTTATAGTAGTTAGAGAGAGCTGTGAAAATGCCTGTGGGGTTTTTTGCAGTTCATCTGAGACCTTAAAATATTAATTTAATTTAAAAAGAATGGTATGGTAGTTCTACAGAATGAGGTGGTTTTTCTGTCCAAGGTAATAACCACGTTTATATTTTATGATTTCTTAGACTTCACAGTGTAGTGGACACTAATAATTTGCTTCATAGTAAGTTGTTTTATATAACTTATATGTGTAGAATTCAAACTTCCAGCTGAAGTCTGGTAAGTTTACTGCAGAATGGCACTGCTGCCCTTATGGTTTTAGACCTACTGTACCTCTAAGTGCCGGAGCCCTTGTTCTGAAAATCGTGGTAAATTGCCTAAAATAAGGTCAGAATCTCTTTCTGCTTCGATGCTAATAAAATATCCTGTTACTCCTGAGCTCAGCAACTCTTGATTTTCTGCTAATAAATTATTTTTCTCCCCTCTTCAAGTTGTCTTCAAAGCAAGACATCAGAGGAACAAAAATAGACACCACCACAACAGGAACAACAAACCAGGGACCAGCACAGACCAATCTCTCACTTAAGCAAGATAATGTGACAATTAAAGGGCTTCAGGCCAATGTTACAGTTCCAAAGGTAACTTCTTCTTTTCTTAGCTTGTAAGTGGAAAAGCGCCTCACAGAAACACCCTTATTTTGCATCCCAGTTTGTTCCCCAAAAGCTGAAGTGAAGCTGTGCCTTGGTGCTAGAGAACTAAAGTTTTGAATTTTGGAGCTGCTTAATTTTACAATGGTATACATGCAGTAGTTAAATATCAACCACCATAGGGGTAACTGGCTGCCATATCTTTAAATTTTGTTCTAGGTGTGACGGTTTTATTTTCTTTTTACTGAAAGTATAAGACAAGGTTGTATCAGAGACTAGTGATTAATATAACATGCTTTTCTAAATGTCTTTACTCTTTGATGGAATTTTACATGCAGGTGAACCTGTGTTTGCTACAAGCATCTGTGGATGAATCCCCAGGAGTTTCTTCCAGCAAAACTGTGACTCATGTTTCCTTAGTAGCTTTGTGTTTTGATAGAATTGCTACTCAAGTTCGTATGAACAGGTAAGAATAGTATATGTCACTATTTGTCATAAACCTCATATTTCATTTGATTGGTTTTGTTTATCTTGAGATTTGCTTAATTGTTTTTTCCTCCCTGATATTGAAAAGGGGTATAGTTGAGGAGGCTTCCAACAATGCAGAAACTGGGAGGAATTCCGTCACATTTGATCGTTACATCCAAACCAGCAAAATGCAGCCCCAGTCTTCTGGCTCACTGAGATCCAATTCTGGAGCAGAAAAAGGAAAAGAAATTGCTGCTAAATTGAACATCCATCGTGTTCATGGACAGCTCAGAGGTCTTGATACAACAGGTACTAAACAATATTAAAATCTAGAAATGTCAGTTTTATTAGAAGCAAGTAGTTACAGTTGGTCTTGATCTTGTAGTTTGGTTGTAGGTTTTTTATCAACATGGATAAAAGGTACCTGCACCCAGAGCTTTTGCACATTCTTGAAAAAGAAGTTTGGGATGAATTATTATGCCACTAAGTGTTAGATTTAAACTTAAAAGTTGTCAAGACAAACTTGTAAGCAGTTTGTGTGGCCAATGTGTTGGCCTGTAAATATTGACCTGCACTGCTCGAATTTGATGCCTGAGCTCCCTTCCTCCCAGCTGATCTCTTTTCAGCTACCATTTTTTGTCACCTTTTGCAGGGAATGAATTACACTCTACTTGCTTTCTTACTCCTTTCTAGCACTTCCAGTAATGTGCCTGTTGTACCAGCAATTTCAGCATGGCCATCTGTAGATTTTTAGCTATAATGACTCGAAAGCTGAAAATGAGTTCTACCCAATTGACTTCCTTGTTGTTTGTGTTAAGGAAATGCCTTGGAGAGTTAAATTTTGCTCTAACTCCTGATCCTGGAAAAACTAACCAGGAAAGGATGACCAAAAGCAGAGGCAGTTTTTGTTAAACTGCTTCAATTTTGATGGAATCTATACCAGTTTTTACTCTGTTCTATAAGTAACAGAAGTCTTTACACATGAGGAAGTACTCTGTAAAGGCAGGAGGATTAAAAAATACACAATAAATAAACAACAGAAAATCCTACTGCTGTGCAAAAATGAGTGAGCAAATGAAATTGGAGGAACACAAAACCAGAGAACACTGAAATGGTTGCCTTCCTTTTTACTTAGTTATGGGTGGAATCTTGGCACTAGTGCCCTGTGTCAGGTAAGCTACAGACACTCAAGAGGGCCAGTTTTGGACTTCTAACCAAGAAAAGTCATCATCTTCTGTTTAAGAGGTTTGAGAAGAGCCTTTCTAAGGATCTTAGCATTTCGTATTTACTTCAAAAGTGGATGCAGTTACAAATTGGAGGCAGAGAGTAAGGATTAGAAGGGATATAATGTGACTCAGTGTAGTTCTTTTCCTGAGGTATTTGACATTTAGGTATAAAATGATTTAAATATTGCTCAGTGTTTGTTTTTTTTTTTAATCTAAAAATTAACTTGCCCATACTAGCACACCAGGAGCGAAGCTATTTTCCCTCTTTTTGTGCTTCTTTTTTTTAGCTCGTGCTTTAAGTTTAAACTTTTTCTTTCTTCCCCCGCCTCCTGTTTGAGGAATACTAAAGGAATAACTCCCCCTAAACACTTTAAACTTCAGAAAGCTTTTGGAAGATGTAAAGTTTTTTCCATTTTGCAGCAAAGTAGTAAATATGTTTATTTTCACAGATATTGGAACTTGTGCAATAACAGCCATTCCTTTTGGGAAATCAAAAGTTCTTTTTACTTTGGAAGAGTTGGATGAGTTCACTTTCGTGGATGAAACAGATCAACAAGCTGTTCCAGATGTAGCTCGAATTGGTCCTAGTCAAGAGAAGTGGGGTTGGATAATGTTTGAGTGTGGAATTGAAAATTTAACTATAAAAGGTAAAGCTTTTAAAGACTTTGTATTATTTTGTTTTATGAGATTACTGCCAATTCTGTTGTTAGGTTTTTTCTGGCTTAGCAATTATTTCATTAGAAATCATTGAATCCAGGTGGTACTGAATAGTGCATGTCTGTGGTAAATAATTTCACAGTTTATACAATAAAGACATTTTTAGTTGTAAGTACCGCTAATAATAGTGTATGAAATAATTTCGTATAAACTGCTTTCACCGGTTTCTGAACATAAGGTTGAAATTGATGCCTTCACTGATCACTCAAATGCTCAACTTGTTCACAGGAAGTGCATTATAGAGCCAGAGTTTCGTTCTGGGAGGGGAAAGATAGCTACAAAAAGTAAAAAAAACCCACAATTTATGTGTGTTTTCTATCATCCAAGTTACTTTTTTTCAGAGAATAATATTTTTAAAAGTCTTTATGTGAGTACTCTTCATCTGCTTGTGGTAAACCATCAGAAGCTTGAAATTGTAGTGATAAGTTGTTGAATAAATGGTAATGCATCTTGTTTAACCAAAACCATGTGTATTTCTCTCCTTAAGTACAGATGTTTTCTATGGGGCATGACTTACTGCTGTCTTTGTGCTGCCAACCTTTACAGTCTGGGTATTTTTACAGGGGGAAGACAGTCTGGGGCAGTGCTGTATAACACATTTGGAGTCATGGGTAAATCAAGAGACACAGAGAGAGGTGGATTGCTTGCATCAAACAACTCTTCAGATTCCCCCACTGGTAGTGGCTACAACACTGATGTGTCTGAAGATAACCTCCCTTGTGACAGAATAAGTCCCTCTTCAGATATTAATGGAAATTCAGTTTCAGATGAGCAGGTGTGTTCAAACTGGGTAGAAACGATTGGTCACTCATCCTGTTTGCTTAGGCACTGAACTTCCAGCTTTCTGCAGGGTCTCTTGGGAGGATTACTGGACAGCATGACTTTATTTTTCTTTGCCTAAATGCCTATGAAAAAAAAATTTATGAGCACGTATGGCATGTTAGTGCCTTTCAGTGTAATAATTTTGGAAAGCAATTTCCCTTCTAACTTCACGATTCCTTGTTTTTGAAGGATGAAGGTGTTGAATCTGATGATCTGAAAAAAGATATCCCCTTGATGCCTCCTCCCCCTGACTCCTGCAGCATGAAGCTGACAATCAAAGAAATTTGGTTTAGTTTTGCGGCTCCCACCAATGTGCGCTCCCCAGCCCATATATATTCAAGGTATAATTTTACCTGATATAAAAGAGAGAAAATGGCAGCTCTGCTTTGTTAAACTGCATTTGTATTTGGTAGGTTCTGAATGGAATTCCAATAATTTTTGAAGCTTCTTTGGAAATTATAATTTTGAGTTTGTATATATCACAGAAAGACTTGCTTCAGTTTTTTTACTGTTGTCATTTCTATGGAAGTGCTGCTAGAAATCTTAGTTAATGCGATTAAAAGAAGAAAAAAGGAAGAGTAAAAAACCCAAATGAAACAAAAAGCCCTCACTAACAACTTCTGGTGAGATGGAGATGTGTGAGGGAGAAAGGCAGGTGAAGGTGTTTGTTTGAGTAGGTGAGATGCTAGTGAAGAGAACAGCCCAGTGCTTTTGGTGTTCAACCTGATATCATCCATGACCTGACTGCCATTGCACTATAAAGTTCAAGATGTGTGTTTCTAAGATAGTTTTTCACATTGTGTATGTAGAAAAAGCCAAATATTTCAGTCTGTCAGTATAGAGCCATAAGTTAGAAAATACTGGTACTCTTGCCTCAGCCCTTTAGCAAAAGCCCTTCATGACATGTAACACTTCATGTGGGATTTAGTCAGTGATGAGAATTTCAAACTGTATGATTTCAGTAGGGAATACAAATGGGAAAATGAAGGAATAGCAGTAGCAAAAGTGGGAAGAATCACGAGTGTGTGAGTGAGTAAAACAAAAATTGCCTCAGGTACTTTTTGCTTTCTCGTTTTCTGGGCATTAAGTCTGTGTTTATTACTTTGCATCAATGTCCCACATATTTGACTGTCGTTCATAACAGCATCAGAGAATCCTGCTCATTGCTGCTGCTGCCTGTGAAAACCCCTTTTTCCCTGTGTCCACAGGCAGCTGAACCTCCTGAGCACTGCAACACCTGCAGTTGGTGCTTGGCTTGTTCCCATTGACCAAGTGAAGTCGTCATTAAATAAACTGGAAACAGAAGGAACCCTGCGAATCTGTGCTGTTATGGGGTGCATTATGACAGAAGCTCTGGAGGTAAATGACATTTACAAAATCAATGAGCATATCAGAACAGGACAGTGTGGTAGGTAATAAAGAGTTTTTTGGAATTCTGGATGCTTTCGCTGGCAAACTTAGCTCGCTCCTGTGAACCTTTAGAACTGGTCACAAGAATTCACAAAAAGCTGTGCTTTTTGTACACAGTCTGAATTTCAGAGCTTCTGCTGGTGAGGAAATCTCATGCTTCTTACAGGAGTGCATCTCCAGGTAAAATAAGAGTAAGAAGTATGGCTGTAGTGCCTGCTATATTTTTAAAGTATTTTTGTTTGCTCTTGGTTTGGTTGGTACCATCTAGTGGGAAGATTTTGACGTGATACCCACGCTGAGATCCTGCCTTGCATAGTGATATGGATGACATAACTGTGATGCTGGTTTTCTCCTCTGCTAAAAAACTATCCTTTGCATCAGTCTCTTATTCCCACCTCCCTCTGTGTTTCTTCTTCCTACCCTCTTTCTAGCATTAAAGCAAATTTTAAACAGTGCCTGTTCTGCCTTTAACTAGGAATAAACTATTTTTATGAAAATTGCAGCTGGCTTTGCATATATATCTGTTAGTCCAGAAGTAACTTTATAAGGCCTGCAATTTCAATCCAGGCTTTTCTTTTACTGCTTTGTATAAATCAATATGCATCCAGAATGATTTTTCACATGCAGTATTTAAAATAAGGTGGGTACCCGTGAGGCAAATCTTTGTTGCAGAAGTTCGAAATGGAGTTAGAAGTTTGTTGTCTCATAGATGAAATCTTGTCACTGATGCTCTGTTTGCAAGTATGTCCATATGTTGAAAATGTTTTTATTTTAATCTAGAATAAAAGCGTGCACTTCCCTCTGAGAAGCAAGTACAACAGGCTTACCAAAGTGGCTCGTTTCTTGCAAGAAAATCCTTCTTGTTTACTATGCAATATATTGCACCATTACCTTCATCAAGCAAATTACTCCATTATTGAGGATGCCACTATGGTGAGTTACCCAGGAAAACTGGAAATATCTCAGTCCTTTTTATTTCAAATATTACAATTCTAACATCTTAAATTTGGCAACAGTTTGAGGAAGGTTAACTAACAAGAAAATATAACCCAAACTCATATGCATCTTTAAAGTGATAAGAAGATACTGTTTCTCTCATTCCATTTTCTTTGCCATCTGCTGTTTGTTATGACCTGTATATATGCATGTTTATCAAACTATTTTATTAGTAAATCCATGAGATCATAAACCAAAAAGGAAAGCCTTTAAAACTGTATATGGCTTTTTCTATCAGATTTCATTCCTTATCATATTTCAATCGCCTTTTTGTAAGATTTAATTTTTCATGGTTTTAAAATTGAATAAGTCTCAATTATTGAGGCAAGTGCATGAACTGGTTAGTTTATTCCAAATTCTCTCCTTGGAGCTAGTTTTCATGTCTTTTAGAAACACTGGGGTAATGCAGACAGTTTGAGGAAGGAACTAAAATTGTATAGACTTTAAGGTTTAAGAACTGAATACTTTTCTTGTTGGCTTTAAAATGTAAATATCTAGATTGTTGTGGGAAATAGTTATTTGAGCAAACATCAGGCGTAAGGGAGGAGTGTTTACTCCTGATTTTGTGTCATTTTCATAATCCAATTCCACAGCTGTCAGATTTAAGCACTTCGTTTCAGCATGTTCAGCTGAGAGTGGGTGATCAGGAATAGCACAGCTTGTGGCACAAATAGCACAGTTTGATTTCTGGTCAAAATACCAAGCTTTTGTTTTCTTTAGGACAATTCAGTGATATAATCAAAACAATCCCTGTATTTGGCCTCAGATTTATGTTCCTAAAATACTGCTTATGAACAATGGAAAAAACAATCTTTTTAATTTCAGTTCTGTTTGTACAGAGTTGCTATGAATCTTATCCCATAGTTCAGAGCCTGATAATTACTCAAGTACTTCTAGCTTCATATTTAACAAACCTGCTTCCTGTTGTTTATTTTTGGCCCCTTGGGCTAGATCCTTAGGTCATGTAGATAAATGTATTTACTGTGTTCAATGAAGCTCTAATTTTTATCTCTCAGCTCCTTGGCTGCTTGCTTGATGTGCTGTGGTGCCAGCACATTTGTCATAAGCCTCTTAAGCACAGAGATTTAAGAGAGCTTTGACTTTTTCTCCCCTCCAGTTTACTTCAAAATGCTTTGATATGAATTTTTTTTATTATTATTTAAAGAGTGATGGCCTTCCTGCCTTAGTGACCTTAAAGAAAGGTCTGGTTGCCTTAGCAAGGCAGTGGATGAAGTTCATAGTGGTCACCCCAGCCTTTAAAGGAGTCAGCTTGCACAGACCAACCCAGCCAATGAAACTGCAGCCAAATGCCTGCCATGAGCATGAGGATGGCCTTGGACTGGACAATGGTGGGGGCCTTCAGAGTGACACAAGTGCTGATGGAGCAGAGTTTGAATTTGATGCAGGTACTTTTGAGTTATCACCTATGTAAAAATTCATAAGGACAAGCAGCTCCAGACATTTTTATCATCTTTAGTTCTAATGAATGACACATGATAGTCTCCTTTTTTGGAATTATCAAGCTTCTTTTTTATATCGCCGTAGTTCCAAAGCTGCTGCTAACAATGATAATTACAGTACTACAATAATTAGTGCTTGTTTAGGGAAAACCAAAACAGGAGACATCTCTTGCTTCATATCTTTCATCTTGTTTTTTCCTGCTCAAAAGAAATCAACATAATTATTTGCAACCTTTCAATTGAAAGCCAGGCAACAGTTAGCAGCTTTAAGAGAGCAAATCCAAAGATGTTTGTATGAGAAACTTGTATGTAATCATACAGTATAATGGAACTTTTTGCCTCCTTCTCTCACATACCTGTTTTGATTAAGTGGAAACACTTGGATTATTAAACAAAGACCCAGCAGACCCCTGTCTGAGGTGTTCTTATTTGTCTACAAATCAGACAGCACTGTGTAGGTGTGTGTCAGCACTTGGAAGTTCATGACTGCTTGTAGATAAATGTGCCTGATAATAGATATTCTTGGCTCTCCAAATACATCTAAATGAGGAAAACTGTTTGCTTTGGTGCAGCTACTGTGAGCGAGCACACGATGCTCCTGGAAGGAACAGCCAATCGCCCTCCCCCTGCCAGTGCCTCCTCCGGGCCTGTCACCGGTGCTGAGATCATGAGGAAATTGTCCAAGACTCACACTCACAGTGATTCTGTGCTGAAAATAAAGGTGAGTGCACAGGGCTGGGCACCAGGGCGAAGGGGGTTGTAGCTGGCCTGTTCAGGAGCAGTTCTGCAGCTGCAGATGAATAAATGCATGCAAAAAGTAACTCTAGCACATAGAAGGTCTGTTCCTGACCTTACACAAGGGATGCTCCGGCAGTTGGTCTATAGTCTACGTCTGTTCTTTGTTGTTTTGCCAATTAATGTCATGTGCATCATTTAAGGATGTCCCTTAACCTTTATAGCCACTGATCTCTTATTTATGGCAGCAGAAACAAGGATTTAACTATCATGATACAAAGTTAAAGACTGGCAAAGCTCTCCAGTAGCTTGTAGTAAAATTATTGTGTTCCAACCTTATGTTCAGACCAAATGTTGCTTTGTTTTTGCAGTTTCCACGGTACTTCATTCATTTCTTTGTTTTCTGCTCACAGGGCATCCATCCATATCATTCCTTGAGTTACACCAGTGGAGATACAGCGACGGATTCACCAGTGCACGTTGGTCGCTCTGGAATGGGAGTCAGGGAAAGTCCAAGGAAAGAAAGTCTGCTCAGCTATCTCACTGGGAGCTTTCCTAGCTTGCACAATCTTTTGGAAGGCACTCCTCAAAGAAGTTCAACTGCAGTTAAAAGTAGTTCTTTAACAAGAACAGGTATGATGTAGCATAAAGAAAGTATGGTGTAGTACAAACAGGTGTGATGTAGCATAATTTTTGAGTGTTTTTGAATGAATAAGGAAATAAGCATTCTGTATTTCTTTTTTCTTGACCTTGTAAGTAGCTCAAAAAGAGAGCTGAAACTAATATTTCAGTATAACTTAGTGTGCATATGATAAATTGCAGATTTTTAGTAATGGTCTTTTCAACAAATATTTTGGAAGGCTGAAACACTGAAGTGTTTATGCTCTGTATTATTTTTCAGTGTATTGTTATCAGTTTTTCTTTTTATGTAAATTACATACTGTATGTGATACTGTATTTTCTCTAAAACCTCTCTCCTTTGCTGTCAGGCACTGAAATATTGTTCAGAAAAAAAGGTACTTTGGTTTCTTAATGACTCCTTTTCTCTAATTAATGGTAGAGATGAGCAAATGCAATGCCATGTGTAGCGCAACATCCATTAGTGTCATGTATAACTTCTGTGGTAGCACCTGTAGTGCTGTGTGACACGTAATTCAGTGGAATAAACCTTGAGAATTAGGCTTGTTTTTATAGTGAATAGATGTTGTCAGTGAAATTGTGCTGTGTTCCTTGGTTTCGCTGACTTGGATGCAAGAAATGCTGAAGTTTCTGCTTTATCTGTCCAGGAAATACGGTGGCCACAGACATGTTATCTGAGCACCCTTTGCTGTCTGAGCCCTCCTCTGTGAGTTTCTACAACTGGATGTCCAATGCTGTGGGCAACAGGGGAAGTGTTGTACAGGAAAGTCCGGCCACCAAGTCTGGGCACAACAGCCTTCCAACAGGTATTGCTAATTTGCAGCTGAGTTCCAGATGGTTCTGGGTTGGCTGGGCCTCTGCTTGCCACATTCTGACTGGAAGTAATTGAGGGAGTGATTTGTGTTCAACAGAACTTCATTGGTTCAAAGTATTACTTATGGGACTTCCCAGCAACCTGGAAAATGAAAAGGTGGGATTTAAGCAAAACCGTTGTTTTCTTTTGCCTCACCCTGCCTCCAAAAATGCAGCTTTTTGTTACATTTGGAACTGTCAGTGTAGCTGCCAAAACCACGTGTAACTTCCTGAAGTTAAGCCATAAAATCATCTTTTGTTGTCGAGTTCCTTGGTTTTGTTGGCTACTTTTGATCTAATTTGCATATGCTTATTTTGTGATTTGTGCGTTGGAATCCTTGCTCTTTCTCAGTTCAATTTTGAGACTAAACATAAACATGTATTTTGAGAGTAAATTAGGAATTGGTTAACTGCTGTGAGGAAATGAAGAAAAAAATATTTCTGAAAGTCTTAGGTGTATTAAAGAACCAGATGTGTAACCATTTATTGCAGCTCATTTATTTTTCTTGTTGGCCTGTCATCATTCAGACTTTTCAATGTGTGTCTAAGACATTTTCTTTTTCACTTACACTATACTTGAATCCTTTTGCTGTCAACACTCCTTTAACTGTGCTATATTAATCTTAGGCAATAAGTTGTTTTAATTTGTTTTTAATATTGAACCAATAGTCTGATCTTACAGACATCATCATGCTGTACATAGTAGCTGAACAGTTGTGGCTCCTTTGTAAACTGGAATGTGTTTCTCTGCAGAAAGACTCTTTCCAAATTTAAATTGGACAATCTCCACCTGTTCCAGCAATATCAGGCTGTTTCTTTATCCTGAATGCCACCTTTGTGAGGTTACAGACCTTGCTGTGGCTTGTTTATCTATATGAATAATCTCGGTGAACTAAATCGAGTCAGTGGTGGTAAGATTTGCTGTGGTGTTAGTGTTCCATGGGTATTTATTTTTCAGGTGTGGCACCCAATCTTCCTACTATCCCCTCTGCTTCAGACTTCAACACGGTTCTGTCCAGCGACCAAAACACCCTGGATGGCACCCACTCACAGCACAGCACCAGCCAGGATGACATTGCAGGGGTAGAAGAGGGCAACCAGGGCTTTCCTGCTGTCCAGCTGGCAGATGCACAGGTAACTGGGCTTGCACATCACCAAATGATGAGCGAGAGTGTGGAAATAATCAATGATCATAACTAAATGGGTGGGTTTTGTTTTGTAGGTTGTTTTCAAGCCTCTGCTGAGCTACACGGGCATTCAGTCGCAGGATGCGATGCCCCTGTGCTACAGGATGTACTTTGGAGAGTACCTCTCTTTCTCAGGAACTCTGGACTGCCTCAGAGCAGATATTGTTGATTCAGACACAGCAAAGGAAAGGAAAAGCAAGCGAGCCCGAAGGTATGATGAGAGATTTAAAAATATGTGTATTGGCTAAAGAACAGAAATTAGGCTTTTCACATGGTGACAGATTTCCAAAGCACTTTCATAGGATAAGGAGCAGCCCTTTATTCTTCTAATCTTTCATTTGTCTTCCCGTTAAAGTATTTTTTAAAATCTTCCTATGGAATGGTTTGGGAGTTGTAACAGTTTGAATCTCAGCTGCTTTTGAAAATTGGAGATTGGAGAAGGGGGAGAGCTGGTGGGAGTAATAGTTGGGGGCGGGGGGGAATTTGAGTGGCTCTGAAATGGTGTTTCATAATTAATCCTGTAAATAATGATGTGACTTTATGTGAAAATGCTAAATCTTCCTCCAGACCGATTTTGAGCAAATCTTTGGGATATAACAGAATGATTGCATGCCGAGCTAGGTTTCGTAGAGCTGGATGATTCCTATGTTAATAGCACACAGTATGAAACTGTAAAAGTTCATTTTATTATATGTAGGACTGTGGTAAAAAGGTGATATCCTAAGGGAAATAAAATGCTGGGTTCACTAAATTAGTTGTAAGCTGCGTAAAAAAAGTCTTCGAATCTCACTCTCATAAAAAGCAGCACAGCAGTAACTTGTGCCTTTCCTTTCCTTAGGCAAGGAGCTGTCAATCTTCCCCCTCTGGAATTCAAGCCAGCTTTGATGTTAGAGACTTTCAGCATTAGCGCTGTGGTGATGGAGAAATCCATGTGCACCCCTCACAACTCCACCAACGCCCTTTCCTTCCACGACCTGAACAAGCGCTATTACAACACCTTCCACTGCAACTTCACCATTTCCTGCCAGTCTATCAGCCAGCACGTGGACATGGCCCTGGTGCGGCTCATCCACCAGTTCAGCACCATGATCGATGACATCAAGGCCACGCAGACAGACATCAAACTGAGCAGGTACACGGCCGGCTCGGCCTCCCCCACGCCCACCTTCAAAACCCGCAAGCACAGGGACTTCCGCTCCTCGGATTTCAGCCGCAGCTCCCGGGGCAGCCTCAACGGCGGCACCAGGGTGAACAACACCAAGAACAAGCGGACAAACAACGACAACAGCAAGAAGGAGGCTCGCAACAAGAATTCCTTGGGGAGGTCGGAGCGAAGGACGTCCAAAGTGTCCAGGAAAGGCTCCAAAGATGTGGTTGACCACGTGACAATCCATATGGATGACTCCGACTCCATCACCGTGTCGGAACAGAGCGAGCCCTCTGCGGAGTGCTGGCAAAACATGTATAAGCTCCTGAACTTCTATTCACTCATTTCTGATCCGACTGGCATCTTGGAAAAGTCTTCTGAAACTTTTGGGCCAACAGGTAAAGTGGTTGATGAACCCAAATAATTGAGCGTGTGTGCTTTTGTTTAAATGGGGCATTCCAAAGCTTGGTTGCGTGATGGTTTTTTGGAAGTTGCCTTGGATCTACCTTGGATCAGAGGGGCAAGTGCTGAGGATGGAGGGGAGCCTGTAATTACTTCACCAAGGTGACGTACAAAAGAAAAGCTTTACTTCTCTCACTAATTGCATAGTGTGCATTGATTTTGATCTCCTGAAGTGCTGTTTTGCATTCAGGAGGGTACTGGAAATGCTGTTTATTATCATTCTGTGAAAATATGCAGGCATGTACATAAGCCATTTAGAGGGAGGCCATTTCTGCCTGGAGAATGACTGACAGGAAAAAAAAAAGAATCTGTGAATCTTGTTTGTGAGAGCAGAAAAGGTGAAATACTGATTTTGGTGAAGTCCCATAAAAGTTACAGATGTTTGGGCCATATTTTCACCTAAAATCTTGAGATCTGGTGTGGTTATTGCACAGCAGAGTAAATCTGAGAGCTGACTTAGTGTCATTCTTTTTGTTGTTGAACTTAGGTTGTTGTAAATACGTGGGGGGTGGTATAGTTGCTCTGTAGCTATGCTTTCTTTGGATTTATTTTAACTAAAGAATAAAATCTAAGGAAGTCTCAAATGAGAGCATTTGTTAAACAGATGCCAGTGTCTTTCATGTACAGAATATCATATCCACAGTTACAATATCTGCAGAAAATGTAATTTTTCTTCTACTTACGTATGTTTTTAGCCTCCTGAGCATTGAAAAGGAAAACTTGTCCAAAACAGAATTACAAGAACCTTTGCCTGTGGGATGATCAAAAAATAAATGGGACAATCGGAAACCGTCAGGGCATTTTCCTTGTATAACAATAAAATTAGATCATTACAAATATTTATAGAAGGTACATAAGAGCACATCTATGAATAACAATGCAAGCTCATCACTCACGTTTTTTTCAATTGTGTCTTGGATTTGGTTCAATTGCAAAGGTATTGGGGTTAAGTGAGCGAGGCACAGATGATTTTCCTGAAGAGTTTTCTTGACGTGAAAGATACGTGACCCTTGGTTTGAAATGCAAACATAAATGGGATATGCCAAGGATTTGTTATAAATCAAGCCTTCAATAAGTGCTGGTGCTCCTGTAGGTGTTCGAAGCCCCACGGAGCCTGCCTGCAGGGTGGTGTTTGAGAACGAGCAGGACAACGGGCGCAAGCGCAGCCTGGTGACCTCGGAGCCGCAGCACGTGACCCTCATTGTCTTTGGGATAGGGATGGTGAACAGAACCCACCTGGAGGCTGACATTGGAGGCCTCACCATGGAATCTGAGCTGAAGAGAATCCACGGCAGCTTCACCCTGAAAGAGAAAATGAAAGGTGGGATGAGCTAAAAGCATTCTCTGTCATTAAAATCTCTGGCAGTTTTACATGTTCGTGTGCTTTTGTAGCATGTGTGTGTGTAATATAATAATTTTCAACGAGTTCTTTTAAAAACTATTACTAGGATGTTGAAAGATTATAAAAGGATGCAAGATTTTCAGAAAATGCCGTGGAGGAAATTCTCTTAGAAGACACTCATTTTCAAAAGGTTTCTTCTTGTCACAATGTATAGTTGGCATCGTTTAATGTCACTGCTAAAGCTGTAATTTTTCAGTTATTTTCCTGCTGCAATATTTTTAAAAGCAGTAAGCATACCTGAAGTACTGTACTGAGTAAAATACTGTTTAATATTTTTTTTTCCTAAAGATGTGTTACATCAAAAGATGACTGAGACATGTGCCACTGCTCACATAGGAGGTGTCAATATTGTCCTGCTGGAGGGAATTACCCCAAATATCCAGTAAGTAGGACGTCTCACAATTTAAAATGGTTCAAGTTCATAGAAGTGGTATGAATTGTATTCTTTCTTTTATGCTTCTAATTGATTTTTGAAACTTGTACCTTCAAACCATATGAGATTTTTAGGGAATAGTTAATCTACTGATGCTAATTATTCCTGTTTAGTGGCTATAGCGTCTCTTTAATAGATATATTTTTCAACTCTCATGATGCATCATTCTGTGTTCTCTCATGTTATTTTTACAGTTCTAATATCCCTTCTCCAGCCTTTATATAATTGACACAACCTGGCAGGGAAGGGAAAGAGAACCACTTCTTGTGCATGAACATCATCAATCACTTGCTCAGCATCCACATTGTTCTGGCTTTTTTATTTCTGCCATGTTCACAGACTCAAGAAGGCCATGCATTATTTTAATTTGTTCCCAGCTGCATCTCTTTATGTTTGAGTTGCAGAAGGAGCTGAACCACAATTCTTTGTAGCACAGATCACCCTCGCACAGTTGGGGTGTTAGTGGGGTAACCCTCAGTATGTGGACTGGTCTTAGAACATGACTCTTGTAGAAGGGGACTAAACAATGTCACTTGAGTTTCTCTCTCCTTTTAATTCCTGGGTCGTTTGGAGGATGCTACATAGAATTTAAAACATGCAGAATTTTATAATTTCCTTCAGCTAAATTACTTACAATAAGTTTGTTTCAGAGGGATAAGTAAAAGTTCCAATCTGGCAGTCATGAAGGGTTTCTGAAGGTGACCGAAGCTCTTCGTGTCTGTCTTACATATAGGGAGGGCACAGAAGGAAAGGGGGGAAATAATGATAAATCTTAAAAACAACAAGAGCAAAGAACGAACATGAGCATACCCAAAATCTTCAACTTGGTAATTTTGAAAATAAATGTCATATTGTGGGTTACAAGTAATTAACTGACTAATTTTGCATGACTGTTTATTCTTTATTTGCTTTGTTTTTGTTTTTCTTGCTTTCTCTTCAATCTTCATCTGTAGACTGGAGGATTTTCCTACATCTCCTACAAGCACAGCCAAACAAGAGTTTCTGTATGTCATATTATTATGTTTAATAGTCTTGCAATTAACTCTGTGTTGTGTAGCTAATGGCTGCATTCCTACTGTGTGCGATTGTGGAGGCAGATGTTGCTTGAATACATTTGGGTTTAACATCTGGTATTAGCTAGATAAGCTTTTTTAATGAAGCCTGCTAAATATCTGCCTAAAAAAGCCCTTTCAATGTTAGCAATATAGTTTTAGGAGCTGCTATTGTAGTGCACTCACTACTGTAATGTTAGAGTGGTTTTACTGGCCCTGAAGTTCTTTAGATCTGCTTCTGTACTTATCTTAGTGAGCTGAAATACTGTTGATAAATGTGAGGGGACACAGAGGTGAGATTTGCTTTGGAACTGCTGTGCTTGGAGCGATAGTTGTGGTGTCATCATGAACAGGGCTGTTCCTTTCTGTCTTTATTTCCCTGGGTGCTGGTTTAACTCCCAAGCATGCTGAAGATCTCTGTGTGTGGGTGCAGGTCTCGTCTCTCACAGTGTCTGTTTATTCAGTGTTGTGGTAATACAGGATCAACTTTAAAATGTCCTTATAGCTCTGGAAGGAGAGGTGCTGGACTGTAAAACTGCAAGTGATGTAGGGAAAATACTGGGATTTGTGTTCCTTCTGGCCAGGTAGCAGCATTAAACCAGCGCATCACTGAGTTGTTGGATTCGCTGCCACGTGATGTGGTCAACAAAAGTAGAAATGATTCAAAGCATTGGATAAATCAGTGTACGATAGGTCTGGTGGTGTCATGAACATGATACAGCCTCTGGCTTAGAAAGTAAATTCCTTATGGCTGGAATGAAGGGAAGAATCCCACTACTTACTCCTCAGGTATCTGCTGCTGCCTGAGTTTTCAGCTGACTCAGTGCAGTAGTTCCTGTGTGTTATGGGCTTCCTGCTGACTTTCCCCCCACACACACTTTTTACAACATTCCCAAAAGTCTGTTGAGTACTGGCCTTGTAGTCAGTTCTATAGTGGACAAAGACTTTTTGTTACAAATTTGTCTGGAAAGTGATGTTTATGGTATTAATGTGAGAATATAGAATTCTTTCTGGAAGTATTACTGGTATGTAACTTAAATAATGATTAATGATTTTAATGAGATACAACGAGATGTCTTACAGGCATATCACTATAGGTAAGCAAACTGCAGATCTTTAGTAGTAAGTGGCTAGCCTGACAGTTGTTCCACATTTCATGCTATCATGGAAGTAGGTTTTTTGTAGGCAAGCAGCAGTGAGGTTGATTTTTTGCATGAAATATGGAGAAAAGCACAGTTAATTCTGCTGAGGTTTTTTTTCTCCTGCAACAGTTATACTGGTGTTAATACATTTTTAATTAAGGAAATATTTAAAGTGGTTTGAATGGCAGTAGTATGTTGTGTTCTAGAATAAGATGGCAATGTGTTCTTGATTGGCTTCACAACAATTGAGTCAGAATGGTAGAAAGAAGAGAGTAGGAAATGAGCAACATCAAGAGAAGTAATTGTTTTTCTTTTAAAGAGGTGTATTAAAACAGTTCTAGCCTTAAGTAATGTTTATTTGTATAATGTTTTTTCTGAAAATTGTTGTGAATCGTTTCCTCCATCATGTATTTTGAAATCATTTCTACTTGGCAGTCTGCCCTAAAATATTAGTTCTGAACTGCTTTGGGTCACTTGCATCTCTTACATAGCTGTGAAAATCTGAGAATGTTCCTTGAACTTCATTCAATTAATTTGCTGTTGATAGGCCAGTAGTTGCCTTACAGTGTTGTGTCTTTCTTGATTATAAACAGGAGGGTGATGTCTTTTTCTTTTTTTTTTTGGTTTGTATTTCCATGTTTGGGTTGCTTTGGGCTTGCTGAAATTTTAACATAAGAATAAGAAGAAACATTACTTAGAGAGTGGAGTTCATAGAATATTGTATCTTTCACCATGAGACCAAACTGTCTATAAACAATTTAAATATGATACAAAAAGTGTTTTAGCTATATGCCTTGAAATGCAGTATTTGAGAAACTTGCATTGAATGTTGCAGTTTTATAGTCTATTTTTCAGCCATTTTAGTTGATGTATTGCATCTTGACAGCTACATGTCCTTCTCATTGAGGCTGTAATTCTGTGTTGGCTGCATAGTATACTTCCATTGGGTAACCCTCCAGGAATTGACTGTAGAAACATTCATGTGTTACCCCAATATATTTTTTTAAAAGGAGTTTAGTGAGTTATGCTATTCCAAAATTCTGTTATAACATAAATAAACCTGTCAGCTTAGTGCAGTTGTATTTTTATCTTGGGTAACCATTGTGAACCATATCCTCCTCAACATTAAAATAAGGTTTAGGTGATGTGTTTTGGCATAATATATTTGAATTAAACATCAGTATTAATTCACAAATTTGTCTCTCAAGTGCTGTGTATTTACTTTTAAGTATTTCCTCAAATGATCTATTTGGGTGCAAAACTCAGATTTGACTTTTTACCAAAAGGATGATTCAAGATTATTCCTGAACAGGAGTTGAAATGGAAGGCTCTTTTTTGTTTCTGTGTGTGCAAATTTGTCTATGTGCAGCCTGGTGTGTGTGCACTGAAATGACCTTACTTTAGGCAAGAATAGCAGTTTTGAACAGGTGTTTTTTGCCATGCATGATGTGTAGTTCCCTTAAGTGTAGCATAGTTGTTTGTGGCATGTAGTGCATCTGTGTGTCAAGCGAAAGAAAAAGGAACGCGGGTGTAGTTCCCAAACGATATTACTTCAAAATTCAGCTAACACTGAACAACTCAGTTTCACCTGCAACTGCAAGGGCGTGCAAATGACTGCTCTTCCCTTCTGCCTTCAGAACCGTGGTGAAGTGCAGCATTGCCAAATCCCAGGCCCTGTACAGTGCCCAGAGGGGGCTGAAAACCAACAACGCGGCCGTGGTGAAGGTGGGGGCCATCAGCATCAACATCCCGCAGCACCCGGCCACGCTGCACAGCATGATGGTGCGCAGCTCCCACCAGCTCTCCAAGCAGATCTCCGACCTCATCCGGCAGCCCTCCACGGCGTGAGTGCTCCCACACCCGGGGCTTTGCCACCCCAGGTGTCTGTGGGACAGGCGGGCGGATTAACAGGAACGTTTCCTGCTCTTTGTCTTGGTCCACAGGCCCCAGCCAGCCAAAGAAGATGTGGCGACTCCTCTGCCCTCTGAGAAGACTCCAACGAGCATCAATCAAACGCCGGTTGAAACCAATGAATTCCCGCAGCTGCCAGAAGGCTTGGAGAAGAAGCCCATTGTGCTGAAGTTCAGCGCCATGATCGACGGCATTGCCATCGGAGCAGCGCTCCTGCCCTCCCTGAAGGCAGAATACAAGATGGGGAGAATGAGGAGTCATGGAATGACAGGTAACGCTTCTCTGGAACTTTACAAAGATCACTGCTTTTAGCTTGGCCTTCCTGTAAGCATCCAAAAGCACTCAGTGTTTCTGTTGAGAGGAAGCTTCCCTCTGCTAAAATCAGTTTATGATCCTTGATTAATTATGTTTTAATTTGTAATGCTACTCGAGAATAGTCTTGGAAGGCCTCAGTACACTCGAGGTGGTTTGTATGACTCCCTTCTCAATCTTATCATCGTGGAGTCTTTGTTTTCTTCAGAAATTAAGGCAACCCAGAATAATGTGGGTGGATATTTATAGTTCTTTAGTTCTGTGCACTTCAATAACGTTTTAAATGTTTGAATTTTTTAAATTCAAAACCTGTTCTTAAATTTAAGGATAAATAAGAGATTCTTTTCCCAGTTCATACCTTTTCTTCTCCTGCCTTCCTCTTACAGGCGCCCAAACCAGATTTAATTTTGAGCTTCCAAACCACAGACTACGCTTCACTTCCAAAGTTTCTGCCACTGACATGTCAACCATTCCTCCTTCGGCCAGTCTCAACCTGCCTCCTGTCACCATGTCAGGGAAATATGTCATGGAAGAGCACGACACTTACTCTGACCAGATCTGGAGCATTGATGAACTCCCTGCCAAGCAAGGCTACTACCTGCAGGGGAACTACCTGCGCTGTGTGGCTGAGGTGGGTCTTGAAGGCTGCAGTCATCTTTGATAACTTATTTCCCTTCTGTCACAATTCTGTCTGTGCATCTCCACATTTTTTAACCATCTGCCTCCTCCAGAACTCTCAGGTTAACAGGTTGAATCCAAATACTGAAAAACTGGGAGACTCTTTTATTGTTTTACAGCTGGGTGGGTTTTTTGGTGGGTTTTTTTTTCTGTGATTAGACAGCTCCAAGTGCAATAACGACTTGACATAAAACCTTATTGATATAAAATTTTCTGCTTGGCACAGAGTGTTCTATTCACACATTCTACTTGGGTGCCAATTTCCCCAGAGAGAAAAGTGATGCTGCTTCTAACTAATTCTTTTGTCAGAAAAATAGTCTGGCATATTTGTAATTGAGAATTCTGATGTTTGCAGCTACAAAAAACCCAAAACTCAAAATCCACTGTTTTTAAAACTAATATTTGTTCTCAAATGTTCTACTTCTGCAGGTTGGCTCCTTCGAACATAATCTCACAACTGACCTTTTAAACCATTTAGTGTTTGTGCAAAAAGTGTTCATGAAGGAAGTAAACGAGGTCATACAGAAGGTTTCAGGTAAGCAGAACACTTAAATCAGCTTTAAGTAAGATCCTCAGACCCTGTTTAATGGCAGTATCATGTAGCTCTCAGGACTGGCTCTTTAATTTCACAGACACCCTCATTTGTCCTCTAGTACTACAAGCAGCAGCAGGAAGCAGAACTGGACTTGGAAATAATAACAGGCTCTGGAAATTATTCTAGGTCTATCATAAGCAGGACTTTTATTGGGAAGCAGGTTTGTTTGGCATTCTGGACATCAGCCTCTGTGTCTCTCCATGGTGTGACCTTGGCTGGGTTACTTTCTCTATTCATGTCCTTTGATTTGAACGTTTTTTGAGTTAATCTAAAAGGCTGATAGAGAAATGCAGCTAATTTTTAGTGGAAAGATTCATCAATAGCTGGAAACATCATGAGGGAAGAAAGAATAAAAAGTGGTAACTAAGGGAAGAGAGTGTCTGTGTGTATACCTACCTCCTTTCATGTCCCTCTGTATGTGTGTGTATATATATATATTCAGGTATACAAATGCAATAAAAGAATGGTGCAGGCCCACATGACCTGCCCTTGAGGCCGTTAGAAAATGCAGTGGGGAAAATGGAAAGTGCCAAATTCCCCGAAGGCTAATGGACACCCTGATATTTGTTCCAGCCAAAATATGTTTGTATTGGGTAGTAAGAAAATGCTTAGGGAAAGAATAAATCTTCTGACAGCTGTCATTTTTCTATTAGAATTTTTTTTTTTTTTTTTTTTTTTTTTTGTAGAGGAGCATACAATGCTGAACCAGGAAACCTGTATTAGCTTTTACAGCATTTCCTAGACTCTGCATTTCAATCTCCCCTGCATTTTTATGTGAGGAATTTATAACCAGTGCTGGTTCTCTGCTTTTCCAGACTGTACATTTGTATTGCAAGTAGCAGCCTGATGGTTTTTGAGATGTGGCTGTTGCCTTCCATGTTGGGATAATGCAGCAGGGAGGTGGTCAGGTCAGCAATCCGTGGGTCTGGGTGCTCAGTGCAGAACAATGGGGGCAGAAATTTGCTTGGTCCCTCTGGCTTGGAGCAAAGTAATTTTTTAAATGGTTTGAAAATACCAATTAGTGTGATGTGCTACACTGTTTTTTCTAATTACAGTTTGTGTTGCACTAAAATATTGTTTGTATATTATCCTTGTATAAAAACTGTGTAAGTACCAATTACTGAAGATGAAGTTGCACAGACTGAGAGCTAGTTAATGAAGAGAGCAGTCCATAATAATGGCATCTGGAAGTTGAAGGCAGTGCTGATTAAAAGAAAATTACCCAGATACGAAATGGGGTGATAAAAATTTATTGTTTAGGATTTTTTTGAATCTGTGATTTAACTGCTTGTCCTTACCACCAAATAACTGTAATTAGATCAATTGGCATATTTGGAGAAAATTAAATTTTCTCAGAATTAAATTGCTGCTTTTCCAGCAGCAAGCTCATCCTAATTTGGGATGTAGATAAATCTCAAGGAGAATTAAAACCAGGATTGCTTCTTCAAGGCTACATGACTTGGGATGAAATGTGCCAGGATGAGGAAGTTAATCCAAAAATAAAATAATTGCAGAATACTCTTTCCTCCTTTCTTTGAAAAATACTGATATAATTTCAAATCCTCATTTCACGGAATTTGCTTAGTGTTTGATGAAGTGTTAAACTTGTATTGTCAGGTAAGTAGGAGATACATTGGTGTAGAGGACAAATAACACCTTTTTTGAAAAGTAGGTGTCACTCCTTTCAGGGCCTTGAGACTTCCTATGGAAAGTTTCCCAGGAGGGAGGAACATTCCTCTGTTCCTTCGTTCTTGGTGGAGAGGTATTAATTATATGTCAGAAGATCAATCTGCACTGATGCCTTCAATACTCATTTGTCTTTATAAACCCTTCAACTAGTCGCTGTTTGAAATGAGGCTTAATTCATGATCACCTTTTTATATGTATTGGTTTGAAAATGTTTTCTTTGGTAAAACTGTGACTGTGCATATTTAATGTGTACAGGAGGGGAGCAGCCAATCCCTCTTTGGAATGAGCATGATGGCACAACAGATGGAGATAAACCAAAAATTCTTCTTTACTCACTGAGCCTGCAGTTTAAGGTAATCTTATGATGACTAAACAGTGGTGGCTTTTTTTTCTCTCTCATCATGTCCCTGAAGCAGATGCTCATAACTTTGTACCTTCCTTATCCATTAGGGAATTCAGGTGACAGCTACAACTCCCTCAATGCGTGCTGTGAGGTTTGAAACGGGGTTGATAGAACTTGAGCTCTCCAACAGACTGCAAACCAAAGCAATGCCTGGAAGCAGCAGCTACCTCAAACTGTTTGGAAAATGCCAGGTGGATTTGAATCTGGCACTGGGACAGATTGTTAAACATCAGGTTAGTGCTCAAAATCTTTGCATGTAATGTTCTTAATAATGTGTGATTAAAAAACTACATCATCAAGCCAAGAGGTTGTTGTACAGTGCTGGTCTTTTGGTTTGGTTTGTTTGGTTTTTTTTCCCCATACCATTAATATCTTGGAACTTCTTAGCCCCTTAGAAGGGTAATAGTCTTTCTACTGAGTTCAACTCCAAACTTTTGTTGATATTTATACAATTTTTAGAATATTAAGATCAGAGGAGATCCAAATTTTGCTAGACCTGCATTTTGGCCTAGTTGGTTTGGCAGTTGTACCTCTTGTATTCTTAAACCTGCTGTTACCTGGAATCACTCGTTCTGGGATATAAAAGTGTTTTGTGATGCCTTGAAACAAATAGACAAATAGAAATCTTAGGACCTATAAATCAACTGTCACAATAGTGGATTGGGATATAGAAATAGCTACATTAGTTAACAACTTAGGATAAATAAAGAAAATAATGCTGTGATCAGACCTTAATGCAAGAATATTGAAGATCCTCAAAGGGTCTTTGGCTAGAGGAGAAAAAGAGGAAAGGCTACAACTTGCTGTTTTAATTTTATATTTTGTAAAATGCAGTAATTTGGGGTCTTTTTCTTCCCACTCCTCATCCCTGAACTCTTCCCATTTTTTGGAACATTTTAAGGTTTATGAAGAAGCTGGCTCAGACTTCCATCAAGTTGCCTATTTCAAGACAAGAATTGGATTAAGGAATGCTCTCCGAGAAGAAATCAGTGGCTCATCGGACAGGGAAGCTGTGCTCATTACTCTGAACAGACCCATTGTTTTTGCCCAGCCCGTGGCCTTTGACAGAGGTATAGTAGAGACAATTGCTACAAATTTGTGTTCATACTGAGGAAGAGATTTTTTTTTTTTCTCAAAAGGTTTGATTATTCAAGACCCAATATATTTCATGTTAAGTAGCTGAGAAATTTGGGAGATCTCCTGCATGCCAACAGATTGATAATTCTGTTAACAAACATGGAAATTCCACATGTCGAGGTGATTTGTTTTCAGATGCTTTGGAGGAAGTTGCTGTTGTAAATCCTCACAGATGAATAAAGCTGAAAACAGCAGGACTTTCTCTATTTTAACATATTTACTCTGAGGGTAAATGATCAGGTTTGTCCATCTTGTCTTTTGAAGCACAAGCCCGATCACTGCACCCTGAGCGTGTGTCCCTTGTTTTACATACTCTGACTTAAAGTAATGGAGGACCTGTAAAAAGAAAATAGAAAAATATTTAGTGAACAGGCATTAGTTTTCTTAACATGTTGATTTTAATTAAGCATTTTTGGTTTCCTCATCAAGCTGTGCTATTCTGGCTGAACTACAAGGCAGCATATGACAACTGGAATGAACAGAGAATGGCTTTACATAAAGATATTCATATGGCCACAAAAGAAGTGGTGGATATGCTGCCTGGAATCCAGCAAACCTCTGCACAGGCTTTTGGGACCCTGTTCCTTCAGTTGACTGTCAATGACTTAGGAATTTGCCTGCCCATCACAAACACACCCCAGGTAAGCCAAAGGTTAAAATACTGGTTTGTGTGTGGTACATATACAAGAACCAGGTGATACATGTTTCAAAAGAGGTCTAGCTTTATAAAAGGAAGTGTGTGGGCTTTTTTACAGGGAAACATAATTATGGATGTTCATATGCAGAGCTACAAATAAAGCAGTCAATCTGTACACTTAAGATTGTACATAATTGTACACTTCAAAATAAACACCAAAAAAATCACATAAAAATTAAAGCTACTTTTTCCTCATTGTTCAATAAAGTCATGCCTTCTTCCTTGGAGAAAAGAATTGATCCTGGGCTTGTTCATGGAGCCATATGGATTATAGCCCTTGATCAAACATGGATTTTTGTTCCTTTTCCAGATGAGCTTGACTCCTGCTGCCCTAATAAATTTATTATGTAGGTGTTGCATTTAAGTAACAGCAGTGCAAGGCATTGTATGGGCAGAGGTGATACTTTTGAAATTCTCTGCAGAGAAGGAAAAATACAAGGAGATGTGAGCAGGGGAAACATAAATGGCATTAGTAAATGTACAATATCGCTGTGACATTGCACTGACCAGTAAATTCTCCCCATGATTTTATTTTCCAGTCTAACCACTCTGCAGATCTCGACACTGGCTCTGCTTTAGTCCTGACCATTGAAAGCACACTCATCACTGCCTGCTCCTCAGAGTCTTTAGTTAGCAAAGGTCATTTTAAAAACTTCTGCATCCGCTTTGCTGATGGCTTTGAGACAAGCTGGGATGACTGGAAACCAGAAATAAGAGGAGATCTAGTCATGAATGCATGTAAGTGGGGGTGATTTCATACTGGACAAGAGTATTTCAGATATAAATCCACTTTTGCCCTTTTTTCCGTTGACGTGAAAAACAGCTTTCCCAAAAAAAATTGAAAAAAATACTTTGGCCCTTTGAAAGCAAAATAATATGGATCTAAAACAACCACCTTTGTTGTTGTTTTCCTTTATTAATAAACTTTGCTGCTTTATGTATCATTGTAATAATTTAAGCTCTGTCTGAGAGATGTTGGAAGAGTTAGATGCATTGCTTTTATATAATTTCATAAGATCCCAGTAAGTTTTAACAGTCTAATATAGAATACTTATATATAGAATGGTGAAAATTCTAACATTTTTATTGAATTTTAAGTTGAGTCAATACATATATATATATATATATATATATATATATATTTATACATAATAGATATTTAGAATTTTGTATGTTACCCAGTAGGTTCACTTTACTAAATAGAGAAAAGTCCTTCATTGGGAAATCAAACTAGAACTCCTATCATTCTTCAGTCATGGCAGGCAGGAGTCTGAGGGTGGGGTTGGAAAGGGCTGGCCTAAAGCAACTTCTAGTGGCTGCCTAATCAGTGTATTTTCTTGGAATGCTTCACGTAGGTGTTGTGCCAGATGGCACCTATGAAGTGTGTTCTAGGACAACAGGACAAGCTGCAGCAGGTAAGGTGCTTGTTTCAATAAATCAAGTCCTACATTAAAAACCATTCATAAAATATGAAATTTAAGTCCTTCAACTGTGTTTTAATTTAATTAGTTGGAGAAGAGGCAGCAATAGCTGCCATGACAGTAATGTCCCATTGCTTCCTGTCTTAGGGGTTGTTAAATCTTCCTCATGCTGAGGCTTTGTACCTTGAGCTGCCATCCTTCTCTCTCCCCTCCTCTCTTTTTCCCAAATTCCCTCTCTGCCCAGTCTAAGTAGTCTGGACCTTCTCCAGAGCATTCAGAAATAGCTGCCACTCTCTGTAGTGGTCATACTTCCATCCAGAAGAAAACCAGGATCTTGTGTAGCCGTGCTTAGAGCAAGGTCTGTATTTTGATGCCAAAAAGTGGCACTCAGAAAAATCCTGGGGCAGACAGGATATTCACTAGGCACACAACACATATAACATCTTCCAGCATCATTTTTCAAGACTTGAATAAATAGATCAGCATTTGTACATGCAGAAATACATGTTTTCTGTTGCTTGCTGTTAGAAATTCTGTTTTGGAATGGTGTACTTGCTTGCATTTGTATGATCTGAAGCTTGAGATGATCTTTGCTCACTCTGTAGGGAATATATTTTCATTAGGTCTGCCTGTGTTATATCACTTGTTAAAGAAATGCTGTGAAGTATTTTCATCAAGCATTTCAGTTGTGGAACGTGTTTTTCGTAAAACGGGCAGGAAAGACAGTTCTTTGCAACTGACAAACCCTGTCTTGGCTAATGAGTACATAATTCACTATGGGGGATTTTTTAAAAGAGGAAAAAATGTTTAAACTGCTTTGGGTTTTTCTAACACAGAAAGTAGCAGTGCTGGAACCTGGACACTGAATGTGTTGTGGAAGATGTGTGGTATTGATGTCCACATGGATCCAAACATTGGGAAAAGACTGAATGCTTTGGGCAACACCCTCACAACGCTGACAGGAGAGGAAGATATTGATGACATTGCTGACCTCAACTCTGTGAACATAGCTGACCTTTCAGATGAAGATGAAGTTGACACCATGTCTCCCACTATACATGCAGTAAGTGAATCCACCAAAATAAATGCTACTAATTGGAAATAGTTTTCTGTCAAATAGAAGGGTCTTAGTCTTGAGTCCAGCATGCGAGTCTTTATAGCTCATACAAGCCTTACTGCAAATCAGAAACGTTTGTGTGTGTGTTTGATAGCTCCATATTTCAAAAGCATAAAGTTGCAGATCATATCTCTACTGGTGTTATGGGGAAATATTGATCTGGATTTGAAAACATGGAGGAGACACAGGACCTAACCTCAGGTACCCAAACTGTAAAAGCCATGGCTTTCTTCTAGGTTTTCTTCGCAGGAGAGTTAAGTTACTAACACGAAAAAGCTTTTAAAAACCCTGCTTCTACTCAATATGCTGGTGACCTTGCTTTTTGGTTTTCTACAAAACCGTGTTAACAGCTGTTCCTTAATATCTCTTGCCTGCTGCCAGTGGAAACATTATCCCAGCACACTAATGCTCCTGTTTGTTGTTCAGAAATCAGGTGGAGGCTCCTTGGTTGGAGAGGCACGCAAGCTCACATTTGGGCAGCGAATTGTAAATCACCTGCTGGGTTTGAGCCCCCCAACCCACCGATACTCTGTTCCTGTAGAATATCTCTTGGGCTCAGCGAAGCGGGATTTGTTCCAGCCTAGCAGAGCACATTTGAAAGCAGGCAGATCCTGCTCCTGGGGACATGTATGTAGTAGTTTCAGTGTGTCTAACTGAATGATGGGCTTCGGATCACTGGAAAAAAATCCAATCAGCTGCCTAGTCACATTAATTGATTCTTTTGCATGCACTAGTCCAAATTTGAAGGTGTGAAATTCGCTTTGCCTGTTGCTCAGAATGTACTGATGTCCAATTTTTGCTGAGGGCATTAATGAGACGTTTATTTTAAACAGGAGATCGTTGATCACCGGCGGCAGGGAGCTTCCAGTATCCAAACTGGAGAACAGCGAGGAAGGAAATTTATGAAGCGTTTAGTTGATATTAGAGAGCTCAATGAGCAAGCAAAAGTCATTGATGACTTAAAGTAAGTGGGGTTTGCCTTATGTTCTTATCATACATCCTCTGGCACTGTTACGGTTAAGTGCAAATTGTTGCCTTTATTTAAAAATAAAAAGTTGTCCCTTTGGATTCCAAAAGCAAAGGCTATATATGCAAGTACTCTCTCAAGTCTCTCTGGTTGTTCCGTATCAGATTAGTCTGTATTTTTCTGACTCTGCATTTTAATGACTGATTTATATAATCCTTTTCCTGTTGATTCAAAGTCATAGTTCCATCTTGATTTAGTATCATGCTGATTACTTCAGCAAAAAGTATTACTCTGAAACTGTAATAAGCTTAGGAAGAAGAAGAAGAATATTTAAATTTTGCATCTTGTACATGATGTTTTCAAGATAAAGCCTGAAAACTTTCTTATACTGTACTTGAGAAAACCCTTAAGAAAAAAATGATTTCAAATTTCACAAATTTCATCTGACCTTCTGTGTGTTTTATTAATGGTATTTGCAAACACGGTTTGTTGGGCTTGCTTGGGCTTTTTTCTCCCTTTTCCCCAAGACAGACTTACTATAAATGGATTGGTCTGGGATGGGAATACAGAGGTCAGCATTTACATGTTAAATAATGAAAAGGGATAGACATTGTACTTTTGTAATTTTAATTAAATTTGTAAAATTTTGTAAATTTGTAAATTTTGTAATTTGTAATTAAAATGAAATTGCTGTCACCATTCAGAGGGAAATTTCATTTGAAATTAGGATTTTAGGTTAAATGTTTGTTTTCATACTTCTGTGGCTGTATTTGGCACAAGTCGTAAGTACAGGGACAAAAGAGAAAATGGGGTAATTCCAGGGAAAGCATTCTTACAGCGCAGATTTTTGAAATTGTGGAAATAATATCTGTAAGATAACTCAACCATGCTTTACCTCCAGGAAATTAGGTGCAAGTGAAGGGACCATAAACCAAGAAATTCAGCGCTATCAGCAGCTGGAGTCGGTGGCTGTGAACGACATCCGCAGGGACGTCCGCAAAAAGCTCCGGAGATCCAGCATGAGGGTGAGCTGGATTAAGCTGCTTTCAGAATGTTGTAGCACCTAATGTCCCAAAAACCCTTTCACTTTGCTGACCCTCCCATGTACATTTTAGCTTACCAGAGTTCTTTGTGTTCTCAGTTGTTGCATTTCAGTATTATTTCTGGTTTAGGCTGCCTCCTTGAAAGACAAGTGGGGTCTGAGCTACAAGCCCAGCTACAGCCGATCTAAGAGCATTTCAGCATCAGGGAGGCCACCTCTGAAGAGAATGGACAGAACAAGGTGAGCCTCTGGGAATTTGGGATCTCTGGTAGCCACAACAGCACATGGAACAAGGGAAATGTTGGACTTGGGCCTGAAGAGTCCTTTAACCAGAGGCAGCAGCCGTTTGTGGTGGAACTGGATAGGAGGAGGTCATTTTGCAAGGCAGGCATGTTCTAAACAGCATTTTTTCTCAGTTTTTCGAAAGCCTCTGAGAAAATTTCACTTCTACAACAACTCAGGGTTTTCTATAAAATTCTGTTTTCAAAACATATTGAAGAAATGTATATAAGGAAAAATGGCATAGTGTAATAATGTTTTCTATGTCCGATTTGCGATCGTCTGCCTTTTAAAAGGGCTGTTGTAATGAGAAGAAGAAAGGGAGATGCTTTTTTTGTGTGTGAATAATTGTCCCATGTGGCAGATTCCAAATAGCTTATTTTTCTGTAATTTCTGCACGGTGGCTCAGCATCGAAAAGCTTTCATAGAGAAATTAGCAGAGATAGAATATTGGCCAAGTCATGTGCAGCTTCCTTCTCTTTTCTTCTCCCCCTCCTTCCTTCTTCATGTACCCAAGTGCTTCAATTATGATTTTATATATTCTTTCCTAAAAAAAAGATAAGTATGACCTTATATTTGTGTAGTTAAATGATTGCACGACCCTAAAATCCTGTAGTACAACTCAAGAAGCTGTTTTGGTTTTGTTCTGCTTGCAGCTCTCGACTGGGAGACAGTGAAGACCTCCCAGACATCCGTGTGGATGCTGCATCCCCTGGGCCAAGAGTAACCTTCAACATACAAGATTCTGTAAGAATTACTTTCTATGACATATACTTGTATTTCCTGTGCCATTTGGTCACCAGTTCATGAGATAATTATATCCAGGCAAACCTGAATTGTGTCTGCTTCTGTTAGCATTTGCCTCAAATTACAGACATATTCTTGGAACATAGACTTTTTTCATTAGAAGACAGATGTATTTTGGTTTCTTGGCACAGAAATTATTTGACTCAGGAGAGAAAAATATTTTGAAATGGCTTGATTTTTGTTTTAGGCTCTCTTACAGTAGTAATTTTCTTGGAATTTTTGTCAGAGGTGTGCAAAAATCATCTAAGTTATCTTGGTGTTTGAATATATTTAGAGTTTTGGAAATGGCTGTTAGTTTCCTGTAGGTTTACAGTTGTATCCTCAGAGTTTGAAATGGATTGTTGAATTGGTTTGAGGTTGTTTTCTTTTTTCTTTTTTTTAATATATTTTCTCATTTTTAAAATGTTAATTTTGCATGGCTCAGATTATTATAATTGATATAATTTCTATTTTTTTTTTCATTTCTGTTAAGTTGAATCAAACAGCTTTGGGTATTGCACAACAATCCAGCTGTCCAGGGGAAGGGTATTTTCAGGTATTTCTGTGCAGAAACAAGTATTTTCTTTGCCAGAGAACTAATTTATCTCATAGGGAGCTGCTCTTCAATATTTCATCTCTTATGCACTCAGCTAAACAGAATGTATATCGAGCTTGAAAATATTTAAATACATAAACTAAGCAGAGGAACGTGATTTATTGTTGATGAACAAAAATCAAAGTGCTTCTTCTACACCCTTATGTAGACATAAAACTTCTTGTAAAATGAAGGGCTTTTTGCTGAAAGGCTGGTGTAAAGTGACCCAAGACTAGCCTTGAAATGTGCTTTAGAGGATGATTTTAGTGTGTGCCTTCACCTGTTACATTGTGTTCCAATGTAACAGCAATCAACACTGGTACAAAATAATTACCAGGTGGGAGGACATTTTCTCACACTCTTATTTCTGTTAAATTCTTATATTTAATGTGGAATAAGACATTTCAAATAATAGCAAGTAGGGAATGTTCCAAAAATTAATATCCTGAGAACAAGTGGAGTTTTTTAACTGCTTTCAAAGCCATGTTTAGGGAAAATAGTATTTTTCTCAAAGAAAGAAATTAATCAAGCAAACCCAAAACTCAAAACAAATCAGGAAAGGCAAAACTAAACAAACAAACAAAAAAATCAAACTGAAGAGATGGTAATGTACTTTTTCTCTCTTCTAACTCTTCTCGTGCTCCCAGGAAATAAATTCCTATTTCTGAGAGAATGGTGGAAATGATACCGGGGAGTGTGCTTTGCACATTTAAATATGCTTCCATTCAAAAACTACCCTACCTATTGTTGTTGTTATGTAAAAGCCCAATTAGCTTAGGTTTTGTTGGCATAGCAAAATACTGCCAATCACTTAGAGGTATCAAATGTTGAATATTTCTTTAAAAAATGTATTTTCCTGACATCATGCCAGTTGTCCAGTAGGGCTCTAATTTGAATTTGCGGGCAACACCTGTGGAGCTCTCTAGCAACACTGCACAGGAAGTGCTGGTGTTTTACCCTTGGGGATGCCTTTCACAGGCATTTTGAGAATACAATGCTGGAAAATTGCTGGTGGCATGATTTCTGTGAGGAAGCAGGAGGCTCCTTTAGGACATTTGGTTCTGTGCTCGGGCCAGGATGCCCAGGGGCAGTGCTGTACATTCTGTGTAGTGCCCTGCATGCCCTCACTAACGCTTCCTGCGAATCATGGGCACTTGGGCTGCCTTCTGTCCTTTTCTTTCAAAATAATTCTTAAACTTAAATGAAGTGTTTCCTTTCTGTCTAAATTGGTAAGAGCATGATGAGTCTTTGTCTAGCAGGCTGAGCTCAATTACTAGGCAATGGCAAAGGTCTCCCCACCAAGCTTTCATTCCCTTCTTTTTCGTAATCCCTCTTGCAATTCCTTTACCTGCTGTCTCTGTGTTATGGGGAACTCAGAAGTGAGAGTTTCTCATAGCACTCCTGCTTCTTTATTTCCAGATCTACCTACTGCATTCTCGGTGGAAATCATATCTGTGGAAATTTACTATCTTTTTGTCTTTTCACAATCAGTTTCCAGAGGAGACAGAAATGGACCTTTTGTCCGTAACTATTGATGGTCCCTCCCATTACTCATCTACTAGTGAAGGCTCATGCTCGGTATTTGGTTCACCCAAAACTCCAGTAGTCTTCTCACCCGGCATTCCCTTCCAGCCTGAAGAGGGACGCCGGGATGACAGCTTGTCCTCCAGCAGCGAGGACTCGGACAAGGAGGATGACCATGACAGGGAGAGGACCTATTTCTATAGGAAACCCCCGTAAGTAGTGGTCCTGAGGACAGAAATTGAGAAGACACCTGAATATACTTGCAGTACTTTCCGTACTCTCAAACATGAAATATTGAGTGTAAAGCTGCAAATTCTGTTGCTGATGAAGTACTGAATACACTCAAGTGTGTGTGTGTGGAAGGCAGGTGAGGTTGTGTTCACTAGAGGTGACTGTGTGGGGAGGAGGGATCCTGATTGGAATAGGAGGGCTTGGAACAGAATAAAAGAACTTGGGAAGTGAGGTTTTTGAGTTACAGAACAGTTCCAGAAACTGGATGTAATAATGTGGATACTTACAAATATGAAATGTATTGTGTACATATATTTTTGTTCCTTTTTTGATTGAGGATTTAAGACAAGCTTGGGTTTTTGTACTGCCCTATGTTAAAACATGTAACGTGTTCATCACCCAAGATGGGTCACCGTTCCTGCACATCAGATGAGGCCTTTTCCAAAAGGTTTTTTCTCAGATTATACACTGAGTGTGGCCATAGTTTGGGAATGCCTTGTAGGCCCTGCTGAGGTAAATGTCCTGCTGATTCCTGCCCCCCACCTGTGCCTGTGCAGGAGCACCTCTCGCAAGAAAGCCACGGGCTTTGCTGCTGTGCACCAGCTGTTCACCGAGCGCTGGCCAACAACGCCCGCCAACAGGAGCGTCACTGGCACCACCACGGAGAGAAACATTGACTTTGAGCTTGATATCAGGGTTGAAATTGATTGTGGGAAGTGTGTGCTGCATCCCACAATGCTCCAGCAGGAGCACGATGACATCAGTTTGCGAAGGTAAGGAATGTGTGCCTTAGTTCCTTACCAGCACTTCGTTTTTGGTAGTTATCACTGCTTAATAACTGCACCATAGGTTGCAATTGTTCTGCCCCAGTGTGACTCAGGAAATTACTTTAATAACGTGAGTATATTTATTTCAGGAGCTATGATCGGAGTTCCAGGAGTTTGGATCAAGAGTCTCCTTCAAAAAAGAAAAAATTTCAAACTAATTATGCATCTACTACTCACTTACTTGCTGGCAAGAAAGTGCCATCATCTCTACAGACAAAATCCAGTGATGTGGAAACAACAGTGTTTTATATTCCTGGGGTGGATGTAAAGGTAAAATGAAGGGATAACTCAGCAGGGAGGCAGTGACAAAGTTTTCTCTCCAACACAGTCAAACTGTACATTCCCTCGGTTTTTTAATCATTGTTTCTATATCCTAGCATGAAAGGGTCTCAACAGAAGAGTCCTTATATTTTGTGATTTGAAATCCTAATGGAGTAAGAACAGGGAAAAATCTCTCACTGCTGAAGGAAAACTTCACGCAATTCAGTTGAGGCAATGCCATAAATCAAATGCTCCTCACTTGATGCAGCTTGGCTTTGCTAGTGTTTCAGTGTGGAAGGACTGTGCGTGTCCATGTTCAGTATTCCAGGCTGTCTTCTGGGATAACAATTATACCTCAGGTCCTACCCGCTGCTTTTAGTCAAATTCAGGAATAACTAAACATTCTCTACAACTTTTGATGTGCTCTGTGTTTTCAGTAACAGTCTACTGTGCACAAAGAGGAGGCATGAACTCTTGGAATATCTTACTTTGATTTTTTATGCCAGTTTCTGTGTGCCTGTGTTTAGTAGTGGAACAGTTCCAGCATGCATTAAGACAGAAAGGAGGCTGTGTGCACAGGTGGCACAGGATGCATGTGATGTAACAGAGAAACAAGCTTTAAAGTGTTCCTAAATAATGAATTCCCTCTGTTTCTGTGTTTCACTGATGTTTGGGTTTTTTTATCGTTTATTATTTATCTATTTTTTTGGACTAAGTTTTCAGATCTTTTTGTATATAGGATGGGAATTGGAATGTAATATAGCTTACAATGATACTTCTGTAAACAGTGAGAAGAAATAAATTTTGGAGGGAAGGAGTGACACCAAATGGCTATTCAGAAATCAAGTTCTTCACGTGAAGTAACTTGATCTTGCTTTGCTTTCCAGTTGCACTACAACTCCAAGACTCTAAAGACTGAATCACCAAACACTTCTCGAGGATCCTCTTTGCCACGCACCCTTTCCAAAGAGTCCAAGCTGTATGGTATGAAAGATACTGCCACATCTCCTCCTCTCTCTAGCACTATCCACAGCAAGACTAACACCTTACTTCCTCCCCAACCCCCACCCATCCCATCAGGTACTTACAGACAAACTTTCTGAACCTTTCATGGATATATTTTTCCTTGGTGTAATCTACTGCCTTTAGATCTGGCTGCCCTTTACCTGGAGCACTATATTTACCCAGGCTTGACTTTGGCTGCAGAGACCTGACCCCAGAAGCAAGAATGCATTTCATAAAGCTGCATTTTTAGACACTGTTTGCCAAACCAATCTCAGTAATATTTTTGTCATAGTCACCATACCCCAGTGTTGGACTGGCACTGCCTTCTCCCAGTTTTCATTTAACAAAAGAATGTTGGAAAGCAAATTTCAAATACCTGTAAATAACTCACCCATTGAAGGCCTTTAAATAGCCATGATTTGAAGTAAGATGAGCTCTAACACAAGGGTTTTTTTGTCTCCAGTGATTCCTGTTTTCAAGCAGGAGGCTGTTGTTACCTCATGTCAGATCCAGAGGCATGTAGATTGCATCTTCAATTTCTGAGACATTCACTCTTCTCTCCTTTGGCATTTAAATATTGCTGTAAACACAAAGCCAAAATTTTGTCAGAACTTGGTCACCAAGCAAAATGAATAACTGGAAGTTGTGCTTGTGGGTTTTGCCTAATAAAATCACCAGAGATGCTGGGAGAGAACAGTGAAATGGGGATACCTTCCTCAATTTGCCATGCTGTTGAACCATTAGCTCTTACTTCTTTAGGTGGCCATCCTCTTTATGATGAACAGGTGTTGTGTAGTGGTTTATGCTACTTCTCTTCACTTTTGTTCTCTATCTTCTTTCTAATCTTTGCCTTTGAATTCTTACCACATCATGTCCAGGTACTGAGTCTTGATGGTTAGATGTCTGTAAGCTCTGCATTTGGTGGGGAAATTGCACTTGTATGACAATATAAATGCCTCTCCAAACTAGAGATTGGCTCGTAATTGCTTTATTTCTTTATTCATTGTATTTCTCTAAGTATTTATTCATCCTAAATGGTTTTGAAACACATTTATTGTTTCAAATTTTTTGTTGTTTATACTGCTTTTTTATAAAAGTACTTTTCCTCTAGAAACCATTCCTCTGGAATGGAGACTAACTTGTATTGTCTTTGGTCTCCAGTAAAAGTAAGATAGGACAATGTAGTCAGAGACATGGGGGAGTAGTTTGCACAGAATGAAAAGTCAGTGCTTTCTTTTTTTTTTTAGCAAATGAAAGGATTTTTAATCTCTTTTTTTTGTGGTTAATTTTTATATTTTTCTTGGAGAATTTTAAATCTGTGTCTCCATTGATGGATATTCATTCTAATAGCTACCTTGCATACAGACAGTAAGTGAGCTGGTATTATTATCTTCTCTGCATATTAATAGTTTGATGAGCATGGATTCAAGATTCCTCTTCCACAAACTTGCAAGACAGTAACCTTTTTTTTTTAGTTTCTACTTTTTATTAGTTTATACTAGTTTGGCTAGTTCCAAGCTTTCAAAAATTATGGTTTAGAATCTTTAGTCATTCTTTGCATAAATATAGTAGAACTTGCCATTTGCAGTTTTAATTTTTTGATGTATTTTCTCTATTTAAACTGACATGGTTTCCAGACTTGTGCATTTATTTTTCCTAATGCCACTTTCACTCCCAGTCAACTGCAGCTACTTTGCACTGGGGTATTTGGAGAAGAACTGTCTATGTTTGCTTTCAGTGCTATCTTCTAAAAAGTGAGGTGTTGACAATGACAGAGTGCTTGGTCAAGAACATGAGCAACAGAATTACTACAATTAAGCCTTACAGACTAATGGTTATTTTTGCCAAATGAAAACTTAATGACTTAATTTCTTCTGACAGACCTGTTCTAGATCTCTTCAGATGATAGAGAAAATTAAAGGGCACAGGTTGATAAGTTATGAAGTGTCTTCTAATGTTTATCAATTACTGCTCAGTGGTATTACCTTAGACAAATGATTCTTCTCAATGTTGCAGCCAAAGGGAAAGGAAGTGGTGGAGTGAAAACTGCTAAACTCTACGCATGGGTTGCACTCCAGTCACTGCCAGAGGAGATGGTGATCAGCCCCTGCCTCCTGGACTTCCTGGAGAAAGCCCTTGAAACCATTCCCATCACACCCATTGAAAGGAATTACACAGGTCCGTTGCATAGTTGTATTCTGGCACTCTGTGCTTTTTTGGTATTGAGCTGCTTTTCCCTTCAAATTCCACTTTCTAATGAGTTCTTGTACTTGCTAAAAGCTGTTAGTTCCCAGGATGAAGACATGGGACAGTTTGATATACAGGATCCCTTAGAAGAGTCCACAACATCCTTGGTGTCATCCTCAACATCAGCATATTCCTCCTTCCCTGTAGATGTGGTGGTTTATGTACGAGTCCAGGTGAGGTTTTAACTCAACATTCAGAGTAGTAACTTGCTTTAGTCACTTGTCTTTTAAACAATCCATGCATCTAAGTTTGATTTTTAAAGAATAAAAACTCTTGAAAAAACTTCTGAAAGAATAAAAATTCAAGTGCCCCATGTGAATGCTTTATTTTCTTTCTGCCTGTCAGCCCTCTCAAATCAAGTTCAGCTGTTTGCCAGTATCCAGAGTCGAATGTATGCTGAAGTTGCCTTCCCTGGATCTTGTTTTCTCTTCCAACCGAGGAGAACTGGAAACTTTAGGCACCACATACCCATCAGAAAGTGTGGCCATTGGTGGCAGTACTTCACCGAGTGGCTCAAAGAATTCAGCTAGTAAATCTGGAGCACCAGGTAATACCTGCGTGAATGTTGATTCTATACCCAGAATATTTAAGCTATATTGCTGCTAGAGGGCATAATTTGAAGTGCATTTGGTCTGTTTGATACTGCTGCTAGCATGAAGTATTATTTCATGTTTGAAAATGCTTTCAAAATCTGATTTTTGCCCCAAAAAATGACTCCAGGTTCATCGCCTGGCCTCGGCAGCCCTCTGGGCAGGACGAGGCACAGCAGCAGTCAGTCAGATCTGACAACTTCCAGCAGCAGCTCTTCAGGCCTGAGCTTTACTGCCTGCATGTCTGACTTCTCCCTCTACGTGTTCCATCCCTATGGAGCTGGAAAACAAAAATCAGCTGTGACTGTGCTAACCCCTGGATCTGGAGCCTTGGGTACGGATCAAGGTTTTGCTTGCTTTTATGAGCAATATTCAAGTATGGCACGGGTTTCTGCAGATTTGAAAGGATCACAGAAGATGAAAATGTTTCCTTCCTGCTTCTAGGGAATGTGGATGAGGAGCCAACTTCAGTCACTGGCCGGAAGGACTCCTTGAGCATCAACCTGGAGTTTGTGAAAGTCAGCCTGTCACGGATCAGGCGTTCGGGAGGCTCCTCCTTTTTTGAGAGTCAGTCCGTGAGCAAAGCTACCAGCAAGATAGACACCACATTGATCAACATATCTGGTAAATGCTTCTTTCCTTTTAATTCCAGCTAATTAGAGAACTGCTGTTCCAGTGGTTTACTCTTGCCAGCTTTTTCTTTTGTAAGATCTATGTGCTCCTCCGCCCTGCACGTGGGATCCTGACTTACTGGGCAAACAGCAGAATGGTTGCGATTGATGTGCCATTAAAATCCTCCCGTGAGGTATCTGAGGCACATCCAACACCAGCAGGACTCAGTCTGTATTCTTGCATTCCATCGTGTCTTTATGAAATGCATTTGTAGTGTTTGGACCTGGAGAAATGGTAAAAACTCAGGAAAACTATTTTTTCATTGCAGCAGACACAATACTCCTAGGTGAAGGAGAATTTGCCTTGGTTTATTACTGGGAATTTACAACTGTGTGCATGTGCTTTTTTCAGCTGTCTGTGACATAGGATCTGCTTCTTTCAAATACGACATGCGCCGCCTCAGCGAGATCCTGGCCTTTCCCAGGGCTTGGTACAGGAGAAGCATTGCTAGAAGGCTCTTCCTGGGTGATCAGACGATAAATCTGCCAGGTAGGAGGAGACTGCTGCTTATCACAAAAAACTTGTTACCCAAAGGGTTACAGTAGGAATTTTATAAGCATTTATTACCTGTGTCATATTGTATTGAATAGACATGCGTTATGATTGACTCCATTTGCAGTTAACGTAGTTACGTTAAATGAAACACATTTGGACACTCTCCCAGTACTTCTTGGTATACGTGAGGATATGGTCAGACACAAATGAAATCGTTTTTCTGTATTTCCTGTGCTGCTTTTTCTCCAGTAGCATCAGGCCCTGGCACACCAGATTCAATTGAAGGAGTGAGCCAGCACCTTTCTCCTGAATCCTCAAGGAAAGCGTACTGCAGGACGTGGGAGCAGCCCTGCCAGTCTGCCTCCTTCACTCACATGGCACAGTCACCCAATGTTTTCAGTGAGCACAGTGCCAGCAGCAGTATGTCACCTGGGACAGCATCTCACAGCCTCAAGTCTCCAGCTGTCACAAGATCCAGGAGCGTGTCTGACTCCTCAGTGCCTCAGAGAGGTGAGTAGATAATGACTTTTTTTTTTTTTTTAAAGTATTTCCATCGGTTGTATGAAAGAAGTATGTCATTACTGCTTTGAAAGTATTCTTTCTCCACAGTGCCTGGCACTGGAGAGTCAATGGCTTAGAGAAGGGAAAATGCCTAAAATGGATGAATGAAAGTTGTTAGTGTATTTTCCATAAAATTCCCCTATCTGTGAGTCAACTTCTCTGACAGCTAATGCAATGCATATTGCAAATACTCTGGTTCTCACTTATCTCATGGTTTTGTGCTCCTTATAAATATTGTGCTTGTTGGTCCTTATGTAATATTCAAAATGGATATATTCTGCCAGTTTTTCTTAGCACGTAGAATAATTTAAATTTTGGTCTACTTTTTTTTTTTTTTTTCTGTTTAGATACTCTCACAAAAACATCAACTCCATTTAATAAGTCAAATAAAGCTGGAAGCCAGCAAGGAACGCCGTGGGAAACACTGGTTGTGTTTGCTATGAACCTAAAACAATTGAATGTTCAAATGAATATGAGCAATGTAATGGGCAATACTACGTAAGTATAAAATACGATCAAGCATGTTTTAAGAGAGGCAGTGTTTTGGGGCAAAAAACCAATTTTTTTCCCCACACACTGTTAAGTCTGTTGCCTTTTAGCTTTAAAATCCTACCCTTTTCAGTTTTGAACTGAGAATCCCCTCATGAATACTGTAGTTGCTTAATTCTGAAGTCATATATGTCTAAACCACGTTATTTACTGCTTTCCAGTAAATAATATTCAGTTTTCTTTTGACAACCTGGCAAGTTGTTGTCTATTTTCACCTCTGGTCTAGGTGGACCACCAGTGGTTTGAAAAGTCAGGGCCGTCTGTCTGTGGGAAGTAGCAGAGACCGGGAAATCAGCATGTCTGTGGGCTTGGGAAGATCCCAGCTGGACTCAAGAGGGGGAGTTGTTGGAGGTACCATAGATGTTAACACCCTGGAGATGGTGGGTAAGTTGGAAAGCCTGCTGCTGTTAGCATATGCTCCAGTCAATAAAGGTGATATCACTGGAAAGCTCATTTTCATCTCTTTCATTCTGTATTTCTATATTGCTTTGGTTCTATTTCAGCTCATATTTCTGAACACCCAAACCAACAGCCCAATCATAAAATTGAAATTACCATGGGTTCTACTGAAGCACGTGTTGACTATATGGGATCCAGTATCCTAATGGGAATCTTCAGTAATGCTGATCTAAAACTGCAGGATGAATGGAAAATTAATCTGTATAATAATCTGGATTCGAGCATGACTGATAAAAGGTAATAATATTTCCTGTGTTTAAAATGTATGATGCTTGATAATGTCAGATGTCTTCTGTCCAATACTGCTAACCAGAAGTGTAAGTGTCTGCTGGAATGCAAAGGGTTCATTGTTTGGTTTTGGGGTGTTTTTTTTTGTTTGTTTGTTTGGGTTTTTTTTTTTTTAAATTGTCAGTAGGAAATATATTAACTGCTTATTTTCTTGCAATTTTTAATACCTAGTGAGATATTTGTGCATGGGGACTTGAAATGGGATATCTTCCAAGTGATGATTTCAAGGTCGACTACCCCAGACCTGATAAAAATAGGAATGAAACTCCAGGAGTTCTTCACTCAGCAGTTTGATACAAGCAAGCGAGCTCTGTCCACCTGGGGGCCTGTTCCTTACCTCCCTCCCAAGACAATGGCAAACAACCTAGAGAGAAGCTCACACGAGCAATGTAAGTGCTACCAAAAAGTAACATCATTCCCAATCAGGATGTTTTAATTGCAAAAATTACCTAGGAGAGAGTGTCAATGAGATAGATAAGAAAATATCACTCACAATTCCATGTTTTACCAAAAATGTAAACACGCTGGCCATACTTTCTGTGTCCTGCCTGAAGTTTGTTGTTCGTGTTTTCTCTGCAGTGCTGGACGCAGCCCATCATCGCCACTGGCCAGGAGTCCTGAAGGTGGTATCTGGGTGCCACATATCCCTGTTCCAGATGCCACTGCCAGAAGATGGGATGCAGTTTGGAGGATCCATGAGCCTGCACGGGAACCATATGACCCTGGCTTGCTTTCATGGACCTAATTTCCGCTCAAAATCATGGGCCTTGTTTCACCTGGAAGAACCCAATATTGCATTTTGGACAGAAGCTCAGAAAGTTTTGGAAGATGGTAATTTAAGCTATTAACTCATTTCTCTAAATTTCTTTAAATGTGTTTTTAATAAAGTATTATTACATAAGAAGAAATCAAAGAAAAATCTATTTTCTTTGTCTGAATCAAGAATATTTCCAAAAAATATGCCACTTATTTAAAAATAATCTGTTCCCTCCACATCTTTACCACAATTTCCTTTATCTGTGGAATAATGCAAAGTACATTTTGAAATATATTGGATGTGTCCCTGATAGTGAGCCTACCAAGTGGATTGCCTGGCTTTTTAACTGTGTGTGTGTATTTGTGTAGTCCTTTCTAGCTTTATGATGAATTTCGATATCTTATTGCTTATGTTTGTCCTTAATATGTGAAGTTTTATTGTCTGTAGCTACTGAGGATTTAATTTCTCTGTTGTTTTCAAGCTTTATACCAGGTTTTATTCCACTAGCACACTAATTATTCGTATTAAATACCTGTAGGAGAATGAGAGAAAATTCCACTACCCTCACTAAGCTCCTTTTTTTTTCCTCTCCCACTCCACGCTTCCCACACCTTCGATGCAGGTACCAGCGAACATTCCACGTACATTGTTCAAACCCTGGACTTCCATTTGGGCCATAACACCATGGTCACCAAGCCCTGTGGGGCCCTGGAGAGCCCCATGGCCACAATCACAAAGATAACGCGGCGCCGCCACGAAAATCCCCCCCATGGAGTTGCCAGCGTGAAGGAGTGGTTTAATTATGTGACAGCCACGAGGAATGAAGGTTAGAGTCAGGTTCATTCAGTCTGGGCATTGATCTGCTTGCAGGTGGAGCTGTTGAAAAGCTGCTAAATCTCAAGTGTATAAATGGCAAATTTGATTGGCCTTTTCTAGCCGCACTTTTGGGAGCAGAATAAAAGATAAAATCCTCTCAATAATCATACAGCAGCAGTTTGAAGAAGTGACTCTTCTTAATTTGTTTGCCTTGTCGTGATTTAACATCTCACACTGTTCCTGTAGAGTTGAACCTGCTTCGGAATGTCGATGCCAACAACCCAGAGAGCAGCACAACAGTGAAAAGCTCAAGCTTGTTAAGTGGCTTCAGGGGTGGCTCCAGTTACAACCATGAAACTGAAACCATCTTTGCATTGCCAAGGATGCAGCTGGATTTTAAATCTATCCATGTTCAAGAGCCCCAAGAACCTTCCTTACAAGGTGCAGTAAAACATAAATTGTTTTTTCTTGGTCACAAACTGTTTCTTGCAAATTAGGTGTTAAAGGCAAAGGTAGTGTGCTGATAAGAGGATTTCATCTGAGAATTTCTGCAGATCTGCAAGAAAAGATAACATTTTGTAGTAAAATGTAGAGAGTGCAATGTCTCAAATGTAGTAAAATGTCTCAATTATTTTCAAAGTGTGAAGATCTAGTGGAGACTGGTCACTGTAGAAGAAATCTTGCTAAGAGAAATTAATATACTGGCTGTTTTAATAGGGTTGATTTCCTTGTATTTATTAAAATGTTAACTGTAGTCTTTCCTCTCAAGAGTTGCTGGTTCAGTGGAAGAAATAATATTTTCAAATGATCTGCATTCACACTCTGTTAACTTTTAGATTTCCTGTATGTACTTGTGTATTAATACTATTTTTATCTGACTGTAGATACGAATGTTAAACCAAAGGTGGAATGCAGTGTGGTAACTGAATTTACAGACCACATCTGTGTGACTATGGATGCTGAACTGATCATGTTTCTGCATGACTTGGTGTCTGCTTATCTAAAAGAAAAAGAAAAAGGTGAGTAGTTGTTCATGAAGTAACACTTGTCTGACAATCTGCAGTTGTCAGATTATTTGACAGTAAATACTCTCAGTCATAATCATGCTCCTATTTTGACACCTGGTATTTAACTTTCTTTGCATAAGACCATATAGGCAGATGAAAACTTTCATGAAGCTTTATTTTATTATTATTGCAATCCTTTCATCAGTGGAGTCCTTTGAAGACATGCATTTTTCTGATTTCAGAATGATTTAGTCTTCTACCTCAGTATGTTCAGTCGCAGCATTCAAATTTGGCATGTTCATTCTTAAACAGTATGTGGTATTTTGCAGAAATTCTGGAAACATGAGGTGGTTCTCTTCTTGGTGAGACTTGTGCTTTTGTTTTATTGAAACTGTGTACAAGTGAGCTGCTCATGACTGATAGATGTTCTTCCTCTCTCCCCTTTGCAGCAATTTTTCCTCCTCGCATTTTGGCTGCTCGCCCAGGGCAGAAGAACTCTGTTGGTGTCCTTGAGGACAGCTCCACTGACAAAGAGGCAGAGGAAAGCATTACCTACACTACAGTTGACTGGAGGGAGTTTATGTGCAATACTTGGCATTTGGAACCCACGCTCAGGTAAGAAGCACCTTTAGCTGCAGTCTCTTTTTGGCTGTGCATTAACTTCTGGATTAGAATTTATGCAGATTAAAGGCATTGTTGAAGCTCTTCTGAGTACAGTAAACTTGAACTGATTAATTTCAGTCAGGTTTTCCACCTCCTTGAGCATCCTCTTCCTTTGAGAGGATGTTCCATTGATCATCTTGAGCTTTATCTGTCTAAATCAAGTTCAAACAATGCCTGTTAGATTTAAGTCGATCACAGTAATACTGGGGGAAACGGGGTGGTGGTTTGGGGTTTTTTTGTATATACAGATGCCGGTGTGCTATATTTATATATTTGTGACTAAGTCTTCTATTTATTGTTTTTTTAGATTAATATCCTGGACTGGGAGAAAAATTGATCCTGTTGGTGTTGACTACATCCTCCAAAAGCTGGGCTTTCACCATGCAAGGACTACTATCCCTAAATGGCTGCAGCGTGGTGTCATGGATCCTTTGGACAAAGTTTTGTCAGTTCTTATAAAGAAACTTGGTACTGCACTGCAGGATGAAAAGGAAAAGAAAGGAAAAGACAAAGAAGAATATTAAAAGTACAATGTGACAACCCTAACTCCATTTGATTTTATCAAAGTGTTTTATTATATTTGAAGAACTTAAATATGGTTTAAAGAGAAACCTAACAGCTTTTTGCTACTCTATTTAAAACTTACATTGTGAGTAACCGTTTACTGTGGTACTTGATACCATTCTGTATTTGAAGTTATTGCATGATGATGATGATGATGACCAATGTATATTCTGTGAAGGAATAGCTGGAACACTGTAAATCTGCTCCTCAGCGTCCATTTTATGATGTGCAATATGATCCTGCATCTTTACAATACTTGCAGATTAACTGTGAATTTTCTTAAAATTTTACTTGCCATAACACAAACCCCTTGTTGATGTGACCAGTAATTGATTTGTCAATGTAGACTGGTGTAAATTATATATATATATATATAACTTATGAAACTGTGATTGCCTTAGTGCTAAAAATCATGAAGTTTATTACACTTGTAATAAAATTTAACTACTGTACAGGACCTTTTTTTGTATTAATCGAGGAAGCTGGACAACGACAAGAGAGTGTTTTAACTGTAACTTTGCAGAGTGCGATTTAAGCGGGGTAAAGCCCAGAGCGCGGGCAGCCGGACCTCGGGAAGCAGGCGGAAGGCGGGAAGCGCCGCCCCGACCGAGCAGCGGGGACGCGCAGTGGCGGCTTCTGGTGCCCCGCCTGCCCAGTGGGAGCGGCCCGGGGAGGCGAGCAGGGCTCATGAAGGCGTGCACGTGGCTGGGAAGCGCTGTTGAAGCCGGGCCGGCAGCTCTGAGGCGAAACCGGGCGGCGGCCTCACTCCCCAGCTGCTCCCTCAGGCACAGCTGCGGCTTCGCGCCTCGGCCGCGCCCCTCACGGAGGGGCCGCGCCCGGCTCTGACGGCCCGGCGGGCACAGGCGGGAAGGCTTGCGCCTCCCCGCCTCCTCCACCCTCGTGTGGCCTCAGGCGTGCTCCGCTGAGGAACCCTCCAGGGCAGGACAAGGCTAGCAGGTGCGGGTACCAAACCCTTCAGCTCCAGCGCCAGCTCGTCCTGGTCACTTGAGAGGGATCAGCTTTGCTGCTTCAGTTCGCCTCACTCCCTCAAGAGCGGCCTGAGAGGTTGGTGTGTCCTTGGAGGGGCAAAGAGCCGCGTTAGGCGTCAGGGAAGGCGGTTTTAACAAAAAGGGAGAAGTGGTCACCCTGCGGGGGAGGACACGGGGTCTGGTTTCTACCCCAGCCCCGGGCGAGTTGTGTTCTTGTGAAATAGCTGACCAGGAAAACTGCAGGGTTTTTTGCAGGGTGTCTTTATTACTGTCAGCGTTGTTAGCGTTAAGTTTCCTTAGGTCGGTCGGAAATGGCGAGCAGGAATGGCTGCGTTGAGGGAGCAGCCTTGGACGACGCAGCCGAGAAGATTTTGCCACCCGAGGTTCTCAGGCAGTCACTTTCAAAGGATCTCTCCAAGCTTGTGATTGCAGGGCTGAATCCTCCACCTTCTTTGAGCTGCAGTGAACCAGGGGTGATGAAAAATCCAGGTATAGTATGCAGTTTATACGCCGGGATTGGCTGTTAGTGCTATTGAAAGTAACTTGGCTTTTTCTTATCTAACTTTGCTGCATTTTCTTCCGTGACTTCTTTACCATCTCCTTAAACTTGTCCCTCCTCTTTTAAAGTCTTTCTGTGCTGGAAGTTTGTTAGCCAGTTGTTACAGGGTGACCTGTGTAGTCTGCAGCATTCCTTAATTGTAAAGTTCAAGTTAAATATTTAAAGTAATATAGATTGACAAAATATAGAATATGTTCTGCTGCATGAATTTTTATAAATAACATTGTGAAGGGTTTTAACTGCAGTTTGAGATGTCCCAGGATGTGTTTTAAATTGCATCACTGAGTAGTTTGTGTTGAGGTAAATGCACTTGTTAAGACTCTTAAAAGCAAGGATTTTTTTTAGCTCTTGGTTGGGAAGTGGTTGTGCTTGAGTATATCACACCCCTGAAGCTGATGATTTTATCCATCCAGTGGTTGCTGAAACTTGTGTAGTATTTCACAACAGCAAGTCCTGCTGCACAGCTTTGTGTGGAAAGAGACACAGCTTCCGCTGTTTGGTGTCTGCCGTCAGCAACTTTGATTTGATTGTTGATTTACAAGAGAGGGGAGGGAGGGATATATGTTATATTTCTTTGTAATACTTGTCTATATTCAGAGATGTCTGGATTTACCCCAAGATAAAAGCTTTTTTAAAAGAAGATATACATGCCATTTTGGAATTGCTATTGTTGCTAATATAGGGTTCAGTACAAAACAGTAATGCTTTACAGTAAATTTTGGTCTTTTTTGTTTTTGAGAAGTGTCTGAAAAGCATTTGTTTTAAGCAGATTTTCAGAGAGTGTGTTCAGTTCTCTCCTTAATTTTGTTTAAGGACCGTTTCTTTTTAAAGGAGCAGACCCCACCACATTTTCAGCCCTTCCCTCACAGCAGGACCTGGATTTGATTGAAAGATACAAACAAGGAGTAATAAACTCAGTATCTGCCTTGCATATGTTTGCCAAAATACACCACCTGCAGCTTGAATTGAAAGAAACCAGCGTGGCAGGTAAATACTTCTGCTACCAAATTAAGTAATGTTTGCTTATGCTTGAGATTATCTGAGTGGATTCGATGGTGCTGATGCAGCTGAGCCTTTTTACCGTTGATTGCACTACCCCACACACGTTGGGGTTTAGCTGCCCTTTTGTTGCCTCCACAGCTGTTCCTCATGATGAGATGCTACAGAAATAGATCAGGTGAATGGTGTTTAATTATGGCTGTTACCAGAACTTTGTGAAAGAGTGCATGAAGCAAAAGCTGCCAAAATTTTTGGGGAGGTGAGGGATGACAGTTGTACTTTGCCAAAATTGTTGCTTTGTCTTGTATTTGTTTTAGGACTTATGAGGACGTAAAGCTATGGATGAAGTGCCTTAAAATAATTTCACTGATTGCATCTGCTTGTTTCTTCTCCTTTAAAGGCAATGTTATAAGGCCTTATTTTGCCTTTTGTGCTGTGATAAATGGTGTTTGCTACAAGACTGGCCTGGGAAAGAACAAGAAACAATCTAAATTAAATGCAGCCAAACTGGCTCTTTCTGAGCTACTTAACTTGGAGAACACAGGGGAGAAGTCTTTTGAAGATTCAGGTAAATATTGTAGCAACACCTAATTAGAACTTGAAATGCTTGGCTTAACAGTGTCCTGTGCAAAATATCTGTGGTTCTATTAAATGCTGCAGTATCAGCCTCTGTCAGGTTTTTTTGAATTCTTGGGGCAAGTCTGTAGTTTGGTTCTGAAACTGGTTTTTGGTTTTGTCATTTGTGTATTAAGAGTTGCATCAACTGATGCCAGGAATACTGAAGGAATTAATTTGTTGCTGTTGCACTTGATTAGCTACTCACTAGGTGCAGCAACATGAAGTACATCTCAAGTGGGTTTGAATTTTTATGATCAAAAGGTTCCCCACTGAGATACTGCTTTCAACAGAGTTCAGTTGGCATAATATTTTATCTTTTGAATTTTGCTGCCTGAATCATTCTAAACTTACAAGGACTTCAGAATCAGAAAATTCATAGAGAATTAGAGAGCTTGACTTACTGGAAGTAGTGTGAGATTCACGTTTGGGAATTAGGAATGTCCATCTTGTCTGTTTAGTCCAAATCAAAATGTTGTTAAATTCTTAGATTTTCCCTGTGTTCCTGCTGAGCTCCAATCTCCAGCAAACTCTGCTTGTGTTTCAAGGACTGGTAAGGAATAATCTTGTTTTTCTTCTGTTGATTCAAATTGCCCAGCAAATAGTTTCTTTTTAAAATTTTTTCATCTTCTAATGCACGTAGCAATCTATGTTGTTACTTTTGTTCTAAACATATTTGAAAGCTGTAAGAACTAGTCTTACTGGCTTGGTTCTACAAAAGGACACAACTTGAGAAAATTGTTTGAATTCAATACATTGCTGGAATTCTTATCACCAGTCCAGGTGATAGAAATAGAAACAGTATTCTGTGTCCTTACTTGAGCTAGTGTGCAGTAGGTGATCAGACTTGGGCTATATATGTTGTTATTGTAATGGATTTTAAAAGCATCAAGTGTTTAGGTGTTCTTGAGCTTTTTTTAAATTCTGAGGATCTTCAGAATCCCGGTAGTGCACGTGATTGTGCTTATAGCACGTGTTCAGCATTACAATTTGGCCAGTTGCTCATGTCTGGTTTTTCACCCCTACCTGCAAATCTGAAATCTTGATGGATTGTTTCATTTAGGAGGAGAACATATCTATCAGAAACTCTCACTAACACTTGAGGAAGTGTTTAACCGCCTGACTGCGCAACACCTCGAGTACCAATGCTGTGGCAGTTCCCTGGCTGCCTTCATCATTGAAAAGGGCAAGTCTGACTTGATTGTGAGTTTAGGGGGGTGGGAAACCTGTTGGCACAAAGCACTGAGAAGCGTGGGAGCAGCTTGGTGGGCAGCCAGGCCCAGTGAACCTGCCACCATCTCTGCTTTCAGGTGGGCAGCATGAAGTGGTAGCTCTGGGGACCGGAGAATGCAACTACAGCCGGCGCTTCGAGTCCTACGGGAGGCTCTTGCACGACAGCCATGCCATTGTCACTGCCAGGCGTTCCCTGCTCAGGTGAGAATGGCTCTGCAAATCCTACCCTTGAAGCCAGTTTGTCTCAGCTTTACTTCTGCACTTGAATTTTGTAGTTATGTAAACTAATAAATAATATATAACGACATAAACGTATCTCTAGATTATACATTGTGTAAAATATATAATTTGTTGTTCTTTTAGATATTTGTACAGGCATCTTTTGCTGTTCTATAACAAAAATCCAGCCAAGGCAGAGAGGTCCATATTTTGCACAGCACCAGGCTCAAAGCTGCTTACCTTAAAGCAAAATATAACTTTGTCTCTCTACATGAACCAGCTTCCAAAAGGAACTGCTCAGTTAGAATCTGAGGTGTAAGTACCGTGGCATTTCCTGAGATACAGTGGAAGGTGAATTTTTATCTTGTTTTGGGCACTCTAATGTACAGGGTAGCAGTGATAACTATGAGATACAGCTCAGGTTATTGTCTGTAATAAACAAAAGCTCCTCCTATACCCCATGTACAAGAACCATCTACATGCTCATAGGATGAGCTTTTGTTACAGACAATAACTGTTAATCCCCTTCACAAGATACTGTAGAATACTATTAAATAATGAATTTAACCACTGAGCAAGTCCATGTAATGACTTAGTGCCATCATATGCACTACAAGGTTGGAGTACAAAAAGCCTTGAATTGAAACAAAGGCTCTGCTTTGATGTCTTACCCCTTTGTAACTAAGGGGAAAAACTGTTTTGGTTCAGAACAACCATAGGTTTGTCTCCCTTATGTGTTGTATCTTCTTATTTAAATACTTTGAATCACAGTGTGAGTTACATTTGAAAGGGGATTTTAAGAACTTTACAGCTATTTTTTTCACAAGTAACTTCTGTTAGACTGTGAGTAGACAAAAAGTGACAGCTTGTTTGCAGCTGATCTTTTTAATGTGTGCACGATGGGTGCTGAGATTAGATTGAATGGCTCTTTCCTATTTAAGTACTGATTTCAGTATTCTAGGCACTTGAGCAGCTCAATCTGGTGTTTCTTAGAATTACAGACATTGAAGATAATAACAAGGCCTAGATCTACTGATTATTTTTTTCTGAGAAACAACATTAGGTTCCACTTACTGTAGTCTCTGATCAGAGTGCTTTCTCACTGAAATCCAGTCTCTTGTCCTGCCCTAGGCATCTTGGTCCCCAGTCTATATCTGCTTACGAAGCCATTGAAGAGCTGAGCCTGCATGTTGCTCTGGAAGGGAGGATTTACCTGGCTGTTTGCTGTCCCCCCAAGACTGTCAGAGTGAGCAGCATGTCAGCTGGTGACAAACTGACCAAGTGGGAGGTGGTTGGTCTGCAGGGAGCCTTGCTGAGCCACTTCATCGAGCCCGTGTACATCAGCAACATTCTTGTGGGTATGTTCAGTGCAGATTCCAGGGGGGGCTTGGTGTGTTTTCATATTCCAGTTTGATTGCTTTTTATAAAGCAAGAACTAAAGCACGGGTTCTTTGAAGAATGACAGAATTTTTCCTTGAGAGGCAGTGGACCAGAGTGTGTTTATTTAGTAGGCAGTCAGAAATGCTGTTGGATGTGAGGTAATGTGGGCAAACGTCTCAGCATATTTTCTAGTCTGAAAGGTTGGAGTTCTGTTTTAGTGGTGTCTTCTGCAGGGAACATAAAGAGCTGGTGACAAACAGCGGTTCAAAAAAAGAAAGCATCCAGTGAAAATAAAGGTGCCTCTGGAGAAGAAAGTGGGAAATCGTTTTTGTTCTGTGAATTGAATATTGGAACTGATCTTTACAAACATGAATTTTATGTGAAAAAATGGTTATAATAGATTAAGAATGCAAAACCAGAAGAAACAGAATGCATTTTTTATTTTTTTATTTGATGTACTTTTATGTGACTTATCTTGTCCTGTTTACTAGGAAATGGAAGTTGTAAGGATACAAAAGGACTGGACATAACCATAAAGCAGCGTCTTGATGATGAGCTTACCTCAAAGCTTCCCATGCCTTACCTGGTCAACAGATCTCATATTTACTTGGTGAAAGCTGCACTGCCAATCCAAACAGATTTGAACCAGTGGTCACTTAGTTTGAATTGGACGTTGTCAGATGCATCCCTGGAGGTTGTGGATGGATTAAGTGGGAAAACCACTGAAAGGTCGGAATTTATCTTTATTTTGTTGGAAATAATGGGTTTGTGCTGTTTATTGGAGCATTCAGTTTTTAAGCTATGAGAGAAATTTTCTCCTGTGTTAGCTGAAAGCATCCTGTGATTAGGTGAAGTTTTAGAGATCCTGTAAGTTCACAGTGAGATACCAGGATCCCAAACAAAACCGCTCGGAGTGGAGATGTCTGAACTCCCTTGCCTGTAGTGTCGAAAACGTTTCAGCTTTGACAATGCATAAAACTAATTGGGATTCTAGTTGAGATGGTTTCCATCGTGATGACATTCACAAAGTGTTAGGAGGGATGGAAAAGTCTCCCTGAGGATGAGGGCAGTGTCCCTGCAGTGAGTTTGTTCCCCGGTTCCATGCGTGTCTCCCCGCTCTGCCTGCAGCTCCCCGTTCCGCAGCGGCACGTGCCTGGCCAGCCGCCTGTGCAAGGCCGCCATGTTCAGCCGCTTCAGGATGCTCGCCAGGGAAGCAGGACGGGGTGATCTGCTCCAGTTTGCCACATACCACGAGGCAAAGGTGAGCTGGCACAGGGGAGGTACCATTTCTGACAGTGTTGCTGCCTGTGCTTACTGTGTTGGTGGTAAGGAAAGCAGATCTCTGTAACCATAGTTCTTGGGATTTTTCAAGGTTTTTCTTTTTTCTTTTTTCAGATTGAATCTCACTTGTACCAAGAAGCTAAAAGCTTGCTGCAGAGCTACTTAGAGCAACACAGTTACGGATCGTGGATTGTGAAGTCTCCACATATTGAACAGTTCAGTGATTGATGGAGGTGGATTGAATGTTAAGTCGGTTTGAATGATCTCTTTCAGTAAATATAGTTCTGAGTAGTACAATGTTCAACTTTAAGTTTGTAGGTACCAGAAGAAAACAATTCTGGAACTGCTTCTTGTCAGTTTAAATGCAGTTATTAAACCCCCTGTAACAGTTCAGTCTTTTCCCAAAATGGATGTTTTCTCATAGGTGGGAGTATCCAACAGCATTGTAAATCTGTTCTACCTTGCCACCCCAGTGCCACCTCATTTCAGCTCCCTCATCCCTTTTCCTACAAATCTACACCCCATGGAGTTAACATGGTTTTTTCCATAGTTTCAGGATTTCTGTGTATCGATTTCTTCTTTTTCCTCCCTTTCTCATAACTATTAAAAAGAAGGTATAAGTTGGACTTCTTTAAAAAAAAAAAAAAAGGCCTGTCATTGTGAGAGTCTTTCAGGAAAAAAAAGGAATGGGCAATCTGTAGGCACCTGTGCTTTACTGAGAGTTTCATTTCATGTGAATTTGCCAAGTGGCTTATAGTTTATTTGTGCTAGAGGAGTTTAAAAATAATTTTTGTACTTCCAAATGTGAAAACCTGGAATGACCAGCTGTTAGTCAACTGTTTTGTGACAATTACTGGTTCTGGTAGTGGGTTTAAAGCATAATGCAGGTGTCAAAGCTGTAAATAAGAGAATAATGCAGTGTAGTACAGAAGTCACCAGAAGCAAGGTTTTTTCAGCTTTTGGGGTCTGCCTCAAACCCGTCGGTGTTAATGCTTAGGGATGAGCTGGGCTGCTGCACCCTCAGCTGACTTCATCACTGCTCTGACGAGTCCTCGTGGGGGTGTCTGCATACAGAGTCACCTGGAGAATGGTGCCTGTCACCAGGGAGTTTACTTGCTTGTAAGTCCTGTTGAGAACACGGGAGCGTTGGGAGAGGGTTGTTCAGCGCCATGTCTGGAGTCGGAGTGGCGTTGTGAACAGCGAGCGGTGTGTTCAGGTTAGACAGTCTGCTTGGATCATGTTCCAGGATTTCTGTAAATCATGCAAGAGTGGGGAGGTACGTGCTGTTCTCACACATTAGGAATAGCCAGGGTAGTGCTGTAGTTATGTTTTATCTACTTAGTGTTAGAGGATTCTCCAAGAAGTTCCTCCTCCTGGTATTTTTTTTTCCTTAATCTGTTCTTCCAGCTAATATGTAAAGTCTTCTGTGGGGATTGTTTTACACTGATCAGCGAGTTGTTGAAACTCGCTGAGTAGTTACTGCTTGGTCCTTGACCTTTTCTTGGCTAATGTGCTTTCTTGTTTTCCATTACTGTCCCATAACTTTTGGGGGGTTGTGCAGTGGTGTTTGTTTTATTGTGGCACATGTTCCAGAGACTGCTTGTTCCATGTAATGTTTCCTAAGAATGCTTGGGAACGGCTGTTGTATTCCAGGCTACAGCACAGTGTTGCCTTTTTGCAGGAGTGTTAAAAGTTCAATAAACATCCTTGACAAAGTGTTAGCTATACCTACATCAGTAGAGATGCTGGGAAGTGTCAAATCTGACATACACATAGCACACCATGGGTGTGTTTGCATTCTGTTCACTTCTGGATTGTTTTTCGTGTGGACAAAGTCTTCTACCGAGATACTTGCACCAAGGTGTTTCCTGTAGTGATCCAAAAGCCTTCAATTGTACAAGTACTGAGCTTTTTTGGTGTGCTTCAGCCATTTAATTAATTGAACAGCAAACTGAAATTTCCATGGAACTTAGGTGCTGCCTTAGGAAGAGAGAGGTTTGTTAGTGAAAAGGATGGCTGGACATGATTGCTGTGTCCTTGAGCAATAACTTGATGGCACCAGTGTAGGTCCAGTTCTTTTATCTGGATTGTTCTTTGATCAAGTATCAGCAGATGCAGCATGCACTGAGCTAGTAAATGGAAGCATAGAGATGTTGCCTCCAGGTTTTTCTTTGGCTACTTCAGTAATTGCAAAATGTAGGATCCTAAAGCTTGAGAGAGGCAAGAGTGCTGTGCATCCAGTGCTGAGGCTGAAGCTGTATTCCCAACAGGTCCATGCACACGGAGCAGGCAGCAGCAGCAGCCTGGGGCTGAGCTCAGCCTCTCCCCTCCCTGCTTGAGAAGAACTGAGCTCCAGGGGAAGAGTGGATGTTCACAAGGATGTGGGGTGGGGTGTGGGGAGTTCTTTGCACTTGGCTGGAGCTCTGACTCGCACAGGTGGAGTGACACTTTAAAGCAGTGACCTTTAGCAATGGTACTTCCCAATTCGTATCCCCATTGAGACTCTAAACCACATGCTGCTCTCTCTGCTTCCCTGTCTCTCACTTCACCTCCCTTCTGCAGTGGGAGGGAGAGGAGAATTGGAGGCAGAAAGGCAAAGCCCATGGAGTTAAGAACAATTTACTGGAAACAGCAATGGTTCACATGGGGAAAAAACACAAAACCAATAATAGACAATAATGGACAGTTCCCCCCACCATTTTCTGAACCAGAAGGAACTCCTCCCTGGAAGTGAATCCCTTTCCTCCATCCCTGGTAATGATGTGAGGTGATCTAGAATGACCTCTGTGTCTTGGCCGTGCCCTCTCCTGGATACTGCAGAAACTTGCTGCTGTCCTGGCTGGAACCAGAACATTATTCAACCTTCTTACATGTGAACACAGATCTCATTTCCATAGCCAATGGCTCTCCCTCCAAGATGTGGCTTGAGTTAATTTAGCCCATCACTGTGGGTTCTGTCCATCCTAGATGTACACACAATACCTACAATATTACACAGTTCAACATTACAGACTCTTCTCACCCAGAAATCAAATCCTCTTCAGGTACAAATTGTGTTTCCCCATCTCTGTGGATTACCTGCCCTGTTTCCCTGGGTTTGGGGGCAAAAACCAATCCCACAGCTGGTTTTGCCTCTGCTTGAGGCAGGACTAATGCACTGTATAATATTGTCATGCATCCTGTCACGTCCCAGCATGTTTCAGAGTTCATATGTCTGCATGTCAGATGCATGCCACATATGCATACACCCCTGTCATGTCAAATGCATGTTGTGGCACATGTCATGTGTCTTAATTTGGTACTAGAGCTGTCCAATCAAACAGGAGAAGGCAGCTCAGGAAATCAGCTTTTATAGCTGTTTTAAGGGGTTCTGTGGTTTTTTCCCAACTTATAGGGGGAGGTATGCCCAGTAAAGTTCACCTTGTTATGCATTTTCAGGTGCTTTTAACACCATCCTTTTTCTCTAAAGACATCTTTGGAAGCTTGGGCAGATACAGAAGGCCATGGTGCAGATGCTGTTTAACAGTGTGGACCTGGCTATAATTAGGTGTAGATTTGACAGACCATAACCATGTGTAGCACAAGCACCTTCCTCACCTCAGCTAGCTCTTTGTGCCAGCAGTCTTTATAAAAGTATTTCCTTGAAAAAGTGTCTTGAACTTCTTGCTGGAGGTGCTACATGGGGAGCAAGGCAGGCCAAACATGTTTTGAAAATCCACAGTAGATCGTGGCTGCTGTGCAGAAGTGATGTGGTGATCCCCAAAACTAGAGCCAGGACGGGCAAAGCCTCCTCCTTGCATGCCTGTAAACCTGCAGCTGGCTCGGAACAGCCCGAACTCTAAAGCAGCTGGTGCAGACCGAATGCCAGAAGAAGCGCGTGTAATTTGACACTGCTTGTGCAATTGTTAGTGAGCTCCGGCCGCTGCCTTTCCCGATGAATGCATGGGTGAGTATCTCTTTACCCGCCTTTCCTGCTCTCTGAACTGACTGTTCCTGCCTGGCCTAATGCCTCCTGTTCAGGGACTTAGGAAATGCCTTGGTTATTCTATGTGGGATGTCCAGCTGCCCAGACTGACTCCAGGGTAGGTTTTACACAACTGCTGAAAGTTGAGGGCTCTCGTGCTTAAGGAAATAATAAAGGAAGCCTCATTTATTGAGAGAATTGTGTTTCATGAAAACTGCTCCTTCACCCTCTCTCTGGTTGCTGAGAGCTGGGGCAGCACTGCAGACAAATGTCTGAGCTGATACTGGAAGAGGTTTGCAAAGCCATGTATTGTGTGTGATGCTGTTGCTTTCTGCACGCTGTGTTGAAGAATTTTTGGAGTAAGAAGGAATCTATGTAAAGAGAAGGATTTTTATGCAAAGATTGACAAGGCAGAAGGAATTCTTATGCAGAAGTTTCTTGCCTGTTTTCTCATCTTCTGTGTCTTACTATATTCAAGTGTTTTTTGGCGTTACTGTCATCTGATTTGAGGAGAGGGTGGAGCTTTTCTGTTTGTGCCTGAGGTGACTGACAGTATTTACTTTCCTGAGTCCTTGTGGGTGGGGACAGAGCACTCCACCGTGGGAAGAGAAGATGAGCAGAGAAATAGACGGCGGTGCTGTGAGTATTTTCCCAGTTTTGGCAGAAAGCTGTCACTACGCCTATTTTCTCTTTGCAGCAGGCAAGGTTTTTCCATTGTTAGTCTGGTTTTAAGTGTGAGGTGAAGTAGTCCATACCACACCCACCAGGAAAGCACATCAAAGTCTAAACGGTAGCTGATAGCTGTTGTAGCAGGCTCACTTCCATCAATTACAGCCTGCCTTGTTAGGGGTGGCTTGGGGCTTTTGTGCCGTAAAAAAGGCTCTGGCGTTGTTTCTTTGTCATGTAACTGAGTCTATCTGCATTGGGAATAAGGACATTTCTGAGGTTCCCCAGAAAGATTTCTGACAATGCAGTGTGTTCACATGGATTTGTACATTAATCCTCATTTTCATATCAGTTTTGTTATTCTGGGGCCCCAGTTACCTGCACAGTTATTTCAGGTGTGTTACTGTTTTCATAATGCTTCCCTATCTGAAGAATTTTGAGAACTACATATTTTGCTTTCACCAATGAGAAGAATATGTCCTGCAGGAAGCTTGTGTAGCTAAGTAGTACAGCTCAGAAAAAAAGATTTCCTTTTTGAGGGGAAGCAATTTGGTACCTTGTGCTGTATGCCAGCATAAACTGGCATTTTATATTGTTTAAAAAGAGGTGATCTGCAGATGTCTTGCTTTGAGTCTGGTACTTGCACACTTGCAGGCTGCTGAATGCTTCATTGAGGTTTTTTGTGCATTTTTTTAAAAACAGTTTTAAGTCACCCATAAAAGGGACAGTATCATAACAAAGAGGACTCCAGACATGATTTTTATGTGTCTGTGACATTTATTCAATATAATCTATAGGTAACTCTTAATAATTTTAATAGCTTTTTCAATAAATAGTTGTCTCAGGTTGTTGACAAAATGACAATGAATGAGTTTTCCAAAGAACATCGAGCCCTTAGGGCTTACTGAGAGCATCAAGTGTGATCTTAGAACAGACCACGTACATTAAGAACATTCGGTGGTCCCAAAATGGACAAGCTAGTAGTATGCCATAGGGCAAAATATATAAATTATTCAGAATTAAATATTTCAATAAATAATGTAGCTGTAAAAATAAAAATGCTTATGCGAATTCTGTCCGCAGAGATTGCAGGAACCTGGTCATTTCTTGGTGAAATTCAGGAAACTTTTTCTTCTCGTTGGATTCACACTTCTTGCATGTTGGGTTGGAGAAATCAGGGTCCTGCAATACAGAGAATTTAATTGCTTGCTGATAACTTTCTTGCTGGTTGGTTTTAACAATGATACGCCAATTTCTGTAAAGATTTTCCTTTAATAAAAAACAACCCTTAATATTTGTAGCCTGAGGAGTACTCCTAAAATGCTACAAGGATCTCGAGGCCATGTATTTTATTTTAGTAGTATGTCAGGGTGTACTACATTCATCCAGTTGTAAACTTATGGCACAGTTTTCAAAGCCATTGCTATGTAGATATTTGTTATGCTCCTAAAAGCAGGCTTTTATCAGCATAAGATGCTTTGCATGGTTCAGTAAAGAAAATGTCATCTTTTGTTAAATGTTGGCTTGTATAACCAGTAGGGCCCAAATCTATTTTATTGTATTAGATGACCATGCAAATAGATGTTTTTATGTAGTTAATCTTAGCATATTTTTGTACTAAACCCTGTGTTTCATGAGTTGGTGACACAGAACTTCATGCATGAACATGCTGATTCTGGCATGGTTTTTCACTAACGGTCAAACTTTTTTTTCTTTTTATTTCCTTTTTTTTTTTTTTTTTTGTTAGCACTTGTAAAAGATTGAGTACCTTAAAATCCTCAAGATTCTTTTTGATGTTTATAACGTGTTGCTTGTCCTTCTCTTCCACATCTTGTTCCAAGACCTTCAGTTCTTTCAGGAAACATGCTAGAGTTGTCTGGTTGCACTCCTAGAACAGTCAGCAAAATTGTTGTATGTGTGACTTGTTTTCCTTGTTCTAGTTTTCAGAATCTCAATTCCCTGTTTTTACCCTCATCTCAAGAACTGAGCTGTTTGTTTGCTGCAGTGTATTACAGTTCATTCCTTGCCTTCAAAGCTGTATTGGGGGATGTTACATGTGGCCTTAATTTTGTCGCTTTTGAAGAGTGAGTAACCTTTACAAGACACTTGAAGTGTTGCAGTATCTCTTGGGAACACAAAGCTGCAATATTTATTCCTGAACGAGCCTTACTCCTGGTTTCCATCTGAAAATCGTGGGTGAGCAAGCAGGTGGCCTCTGCTAGAGGCGTCTTCACCTGATGCACTTTGGTTGCTCCATCTAATGTCTGCATCAGAGCTGGCTTTTGAACTGGGTGAATAACTTTATGCACCACTTCTGCAAGCTATTTCAGGCATTCACTGACAGTCTGTTACTGATCAGCCCCAAACGTTTGCGTTTAAGCCCGGGAGCTCTGAGATAGCCAGGTCTTAATGCTGCCAGCACATGAGAAAAGGGACACAGATAAGGAAGTGGTTGCAGAATCTGACTTTAAATCTGTACTGAAACAAAAGTGTTGTTAAGTGGGAAGTCTTCTGAATTAGAAACTTAGCAGAGGTTCAAAGCAGCTAACACATCACTTGTGTAAGGCTTTTAACTACTTCCCAGTACTAAATAATTCACACTCTTGTTTATTGGGCTGTTTTGCATACTGAATGAAAGGTAGTACAAATCTGCAGTAGAGCTGCATTTGGAACACTCTCTGCACGCTGATGTGCTGTGTTTCAGAGAGAGGTGACCACAAGGATGCTCTTCTTGTGGGAACAAGTCTCAGGTATTAACTCCATGCCATACAACATCATTTATAGCTTGTATATGCAGAAGGGCTTGGTTAAGTCTTATTCATGCAGAGAATTAAGTAGAGCATAACTGAATCTCATCGTTGGTGGAATACAGCAAACTTACATCTTAAACAGAACCAACCAGTGGCTCTGCCTCTAGTTTAGATAGAATGTGGGTGATTCCATGGGGATACTGCTTCAATTTCTAAGCTTCTAATTTCTATATCTAATTTCTAAGCCTGGATGTTCTACAAACATCTATTTCTACCTCTCTTTCAGAATTGTTCCTGTGTTAGAGTTAACAAATGGTATTGCCTCCTGTAAATCTTACACCATCTTTAAATTGTTCATGAACCACTTTATTCCTGTGAATTCAAGCATGTTTTAAGCAGGATGAGTACGAAGTATTCATTTTGTTTTGCTTATTGCATAGAGGCAGTGAGGTAATACTTCATGTCAGCCTTTTAATGCTTGAGAATAAAAAGCAAAAGCAGAAGTTTCTTTAAGAAATTGCAATCCCTAAATTGAATTAAAACTGAACAGAGAATTCAGACTCACCTGTTTGTCATTCGGTGTGTAAAAGTCAAGGAAATTCTGTAGAGAAGGAGGGGGGAAAGTTAATTTTTCTGAAAAAAAAAATGCATAGAAGAAAACAAATACAAATGAGTCTTCAGATAGAAGAAAATCACCACTTACGTTGTCGATGTCTTTCAGAAGTGCTAAATCAATTATTGAAGCTTCAAGAAGTTTCTCCTTTTGAGAGGGTGATAGTTTAGTCTGCTCCAGAGGTGCTCCATAAGCTGCAGTCATGAGAATTACTGCTGCAATACAGCCAAAGACGAGGGCTTTGCACATCATGTCAGTGTTATCTGGATACCAATATTAGAGTTGGGATGGATGGTGAGAGCTGGTAAGTTGTCATTAAGCTGTTTAGTGTATTTATACTCTTCTTTCTGGGGGGGAAAAAGATGGGGGCGTCATGAAGAAGAGGTTTTATTACACATTTTTTCATATTTTCTACCTGTATGGCAAGAACCATTACTTTTGTTTTTCCTCCCCTGATGACACTTTGGAATTTTTATCAAGCAGGAGGGATTTTACCTACATTCACTGCTGTAAGAGAAGCCCACACTCACTTCTGGCAGCCTCTCTTTGTGCTTCCTGCATGAAACACTTTTTCCCTGTGCTGTCCTACTCCCCCATAGAATAGGCCACAGAGTATACTCCTGCCATACAAAACGTTGTCCTAAAGGTGTATCATTTAATCATGACTTTAGTGAAGAAGAAAGAAGCCTTCTAACCTTAATAATTGTTGATTAAACAACAGGAAGAAAGTTGGCTTCCTGTCTGAAGGTGGTGTTTCTTTTTTCTGTCATCCTTCACAAAGGCATTGTATGCTTAGGTGCCTAGCTCAGTCTTTATAGCATCACATTTGAAACATTTATGAAAAAAAATCCAGCAGAATTCCTTGTTTGTGGATGATAAACTATTCCTTCTATGGCTGTTTATCTTAATGCTGCTCTTTTTCCATTGTGTGCCACTTTCACTTTTCTGCAGCTTAGAATGAAAATGCATCACTGTAAAACGTTTACAGATTTTATTGCTGATACCTAACCCACTGCATCTTGTGGTGTGTATCACAACACTGAAGTTGACAGTAGGCAGTCATTTGACACTGAAATCTGGCATGGATATTATTGCTAAATTGTTTTTCTTTTCTGCTTCATGTGTCTGTTGGCTGATTTCTTTGGGATGTGAAGTGTTTAAAGTTCATGGTTTCCTTCATTTTGAGTGTAGTTCTGAGCCAAACGCTCCCCCTGCTGCCCCAGCAGGTTCTGACATTATGTGAAACACGGTTCTGTTCAGGGAATTCAGCTGCTGAAGCTGTTTGGAGTAAATTCTGGTTTGCACACTGCTGTTGTTTGAAGTTCTGTAGCATTTAGGATGTGCAGGACTGGGTGGGTAACTAATGCACCCACCATTGCATTATGGAAGCCCATATTACATGTTCTGATCCTGCAATCAGAGGGGCTTCGAATCTGCTGGAAGTTGGTTAGAATATACTTTGGCTTGGATTAAACACAGCCATTACTATGGTACTTTTTATTAGTGTGTGCCTGTCCCTTTATCATTAACTGAGTGTTAATTAGCAGTGCAGTCCCAGCTGTAGAGAACATCTTAATTTCCTGCTTTTGGAAGAAGTACAAACATTTCATGTCTCTGGTCATAAACAAGTCCTGGTAGCTATTGGAGCTTGCAATACTGTAATATTTGTGCAGTTTCAAACTTCTTCTGGTGCCTTGTATTTTTAGCTTGTGTTTATTCTTGATAGTAACCATTTTGTAATGAAATGAGCTGCCTACTGTTTTCTTTTTCAGGTCTTGGAGAACTCAGAAAAAAAGAAAGCCTGAGCATTTTGTCAGAACTTTTCAGGAAGTTTGCAGCCAGGTCTGTACAAAATTATGTACAAAATTGTAACTCTAGTTGTAGTCTAGATGTAATTGGAATCAGCTCTTTACCTGTTCATTCTTTTCAAAGACCAAAGAGGCTTGCACATCCAGGCAGGAGGGTGGAATCGTATTATGCAGCATTTAATAAATTGTGCACAGGTGCTTGAGTGATTAATTTCTGCTTAATGTTGTGCTGCAGGATTTGTGGTCCAACAGGAGAAAACAGCAGATCTTGTTTTGACCATTTTTATTGGATGTAAGGAAGAGATGGCTTGGAATGTACTGATGAGCTGAAAAACATCAAACCCTCAGTTAATGTTTGCACACAACTTGCTGTGCTGGTCAGATTTCAGTTATCACGCTCAGTCTGTACTCATATTTATTACTGGGCAAGGAGTTACTTGGGGGTTTTATTCATTGATTTAATCCTCCCAGCTGCACTTCACCAGAGTTGATTGCATTTTAACAGGAAATGAAGTTACCCTTTTAAATTGCCCTGGAATCACAGAGGATAAAATAGTGCTACAAATGCTGAACTGGAAAAATACTGCCTTTAGAAAGTGTTTGGGTCAGGCACCAGTGACCATGTCATTTGGTGGGGTTTTTATTTGGTTTTAATGCACTATTATGAAAGGTGATATGATTTATATCTAATTTTACTTCCAAATTTCATGTTGTTATGCTAAAACAATGATATAAGAAAGTGCACCCTGCCTGAAAAGCTTTAAATGCCTTGCCTGATTTTCAAGGAAGAACAATTAGCAGTAAACCACACATTTTAAAGGGAAATAGTATTTGTGGATCAGGGATTTGGAAAGGGAGGAGATTCTTGTTTTAGTGGATTGTTTATACTTTTGGTAGTACTTGTGCCTAAAGAATTTAAAGAATAAGGGCTGATTTTCTCTTTTAGGAAGTCACTGAAAATAAATGACACACACTGACTAAACCCCTAATCTGTACAACTTCAAAGTCTGGAAAAGTTTTTTACATAGGACCTGACTCCTTTCAGTTTAGACTTGTCTTTCTAATCTGAAAACTTGCATCTTTCTTCCTTTTTTTTTTTTTTTTTTTTTTGCTTTGTTTCTTCTTTTTCAGTTTTCTGCCCTTGCAGACCTGCTGACTGGTGAACTTTGGGGACAAGTTGTGGTTTCATTGAGGCATTTGGCATCTTGTTGATCAAGGTGTTTGCCTCCTTTCTCCATCCCCAGAACAAAGTAGTATTCAGCTGAAGTGAGCGTCTTGGTTGGTACTTTAGTTCATGTGCAGGCTTTTTTCAGACTCCTATTATAATACAGGGTTAGTGTAAATAGAGTCACAGGAACCACAGCAGAGTTCATCTGTCTGATGAAAGTGCTAACCAATTTTTGGTCATGGTCTGTTGATTTAACACTTTCTAGCTGTGTTTCAGAGAACTTTGGGTTGGCTTCTGCTTGCTGATCTCAGCATTTTAAGTAATAACCTGTAGAAAATAAACCTTTAATATTCTGTTCAGTAGGGAGACTTGTGGAAAAAATGTTGAAGATTTGAATAAAGGATAGAGTGACAGTTGTTTTTCGTTTGATTTTAAGCCATCAGAAGGAGACATTTACCACTTTTCTTCATTCTTTTCTCAGTCTTTCTCATCTCTTTGATAGATGCTACAAGTTTCTACTTGTAGTTTCCAGATAAATGCAGTGGATTCCCTAATGCATTGCTATTTAAATGTAGGAGTGAATAATGGATTTAGCTAGTTGAATATTGTCCCTGATCAGGGACGCTGTTTCGGGAGAAAGTGCCAAAAAACCCAACCTCTAAGTGAGTAATTGTTAGAGTGACTTTTTCCTGCAAGGATGTCAGTGGGGATTTTTTTTTTTTTTAATAAAAACTTTTGATTTTGGAGGCTTGACTAAAATGACATGGAAATAGTTGACAATTGGGAATCTCTTCACAAAACCAATGTTTGATGTAATCTTCCATTGAAAGGACCAACATCAAGAGGGAACACTTTAAAAATGTTCTAGTTATAAATGAGCCTGTCCTTGGAGAAAATAACTTTCATCTGTCCTTAGGAGTTACGTGACACATGAGTTTCATTTTTCTAAAAATCTTGTAATTGTTGAATAGGTGTAGATGTAGTTAAGGTATGGGGAGCCCTGGTGTTTCCTGTCACTATAGTCTGCTTTTCAGGAATTAATTTTACAAAGGTTATGAACTTTGGAGTTGGTATTTTTGTTTTCTAGTAAAATTTGGTGTGATTGCAAAGTTGGGAAGGTTGATCAATAAAGGGTGAGGATTAGGGCTGGATGTAGTGCACATTAAGATGATGTGCTGAGTTTACAGGGGAAATAGTTTAATTGTTGCAAGATTTCTGGGTGAACTTGATTGGCTTCTTTTTGTCTAGGAATAATCTGTCTTCAGAAGGTCCAACATATATTTACAAGGATGATTAGTCCTGTTTACTCCTGTTCTCCTTTTACATCCAAATGGACTTTTTAAGGCTGTCTCCGCAGTGAAGTGTTGCCAAAACTTTAGTTACCAACTTCCTCGTAGTACAATGTGGACCAAACCTGCTAGAAGTGTTCTTGGTGTACCCACAAAATAATACAAGTGTTAACCTCTTCTGGTTTTGGTTCACACTTCTCTTTGCACTGTAGAGAGCAATACAAACGTACTGCTGATGAGGCACAAATCCATGAGGGAATCAAAATGGAGTTGTCCTGAAAAGAAGAAATCAGATCAGAGCATCCTGGTCAGCTTAATAGGAAAAAGTGCTTTGTTGTGGCTGGAAAGAAACTGAGGCCTGTTAATTACTCTGGGTAGCTCAAATTAGAGCAATGCTTATTTTCATTTTGGGATGAGAAGTGAAGAGAAAGGCCGAAGGCAAAAGATCATCTGATTTTCAGTATTATTGTTTTGCAGTGGAAAAGAGGCTGGTCCATACACTGACAAGCTAGGTTGTTGCCAAACTGTTCTCAGGGTCTGGATTTAAGAAATGTACGATAAATTGCCAGTTGAAATTGAATTACTGGGTCAAAAGGCCAGTGTCAGGTTATAACCATACAGGATACGAACAAAGAGACGTGTCTTGCCTTGCTGAAAACTGTGATAGTGCACATGCTAAGCAGATGGCCTAGATTTGTCACTAGATAGGGGAAAAGATGTTGAGGTACCCCCTGAGTGCTGTCTGGTTCCCAATTGCGTGCAGGCATTGTCACAGCATCGTTCCCATTCTCGCAGAATTCCCTTTCTTGATGCCATTTTCCCTTTGCTCACTTGTCCTGCTTACTTCAGGCTGATTGTGTGGAATTTGCTGAGGAACAGCAGGGGCTTGCCCACACTGAATTTGTTTTTCCCACTGTCATGCCCAAGGCCAGTATCATATCCCTGTACTTCCTTGAACCACACTTAGAAACCACAGCACTAATGTTTGGCAGGTTCCACACATCAGCCTACTGTGACTCTGTATGTTTTGATCCTGGGTCCTGCTGTGTTTATTTGATGGTTTTACCTTTTTGTCCTGGTACTGGAAGAGGGGGTGAGTCTTCCTGTCTACCTGTGCTGTGACACTCAAAATTAGGTGGAACTTTGTCCACAAGAATTGCCTCTTTTTCTGCTTGCTGAACAAAATAACAGAAATTTGGTTGTGTTTGTTGTCCTTGCTTGAGCCCTGTGATGCTCTGCTGTTCTTTGGAAATGAGGGGACTGCATCCCTTTCCCGTCTGCACCAAAAACAATTAGAAGTTGCTATTTGCTTTATTTTTGAGTGAGAGTTTTAAGGGATAACCCACAGAAATAACAAATACAAATGCAAATTTATTAGTGATTACAAGGGCAAATTTCCATACAAGTGACCTGGCATTTGAATGTAAAGCTGGAGAAAAAATATCTTTTGCTAGGAAATCTCTGTGTCAGTGGGATTCAGAGCTAAGGAGTGTTCCTGGTTACTTCCCTTCTACTCATGTTGAAAATAATTTTATTAACATAGATGGAGGAGAGCCCTCTTTTGTCCTAATGCAAATGCTGTAGTAGACGAGCTGAATTTCTTATGTGTCTGTAATGCTTTGTTACTACAAAAATGATAGTTCTAAGGAGTTTACATCTGTTCCTATTACAAACAGCAGTTCAGTATCTCTAGTTCAAAGTCTAGTCTTCAAAACCACTCAACACAAGTGTTTCATGTATTAGAAAAAGTACATTCAGTTGATTTGGCACAGGAACATCATTATAGGGAACAGAGCTAAATTTATACCCTGCCCAAGGTCTCACACAGTAATATGTGTGAGATATCATGAAATTTATGCAGTATGGTTCAGAGCATATTTCATGGTTCAAGTCCTGTGATGGTTTTAGAAGTGCCTGGCCCTAGAGCTGCATGTCTGCCCCAGCCACGTCATGACCCCGTAGCCCAGCGAGCCCCACGCGTGCGTCAGCCTCCCTCCTGCAGCCTGGATTTCTCAGAAAGGAAATGCACTTGCGTGGGCTGCAGAGGAGATTGGCTGCTCTACCTCACCTCTGATCTGGACGATTGGGGCAGCAGCTGTGTCAGCTCCCGCCCAGCTCTCAGCCTCAGTGGAGAAATCAGACATTACAGTGTGGTTATTCCCTTTGGTGCCTAAAGAGCGTCGTGAAAGGCTCCGGGAAAATCCATGGATCTTGGTAGAAGCAAGTTTCCCAAGGTTGTGTTGGAATGGAGCTAAATTTCGGCAGTACTCGGCCAATAACGAAAGAGGGATTGAATTCCAAACCAGTGGAGACTTCCTGGGTGGCAGAATTGCAAGAGGTGTGAAACACTTCATACCTAGAACATGTTTTCTGTCTAAATGCGTGCACTGTTATTCTCAGTCACGTTATCTGATGCCCAGCCGTGACCAGTGAAATCCTAATCCTGTCTGTTCACTGTGTGAATACAGAGGGACAAAAGCTGCTGTCGCATTACATTGAACGTGCTGCTGAGTAATTATGGGTAATAATAATTCCTAGAAGACTTGAGTTCAGCAGAATTAAGATGTGAAGTCTTGCACATCAAGGTTTCCTGGAGTTTGGGAAAGATACTTTTACTTTTCTGCAGCTCTGGAGGCAGTTTACAGCAAGACAAGACTGAACAGCACAGTAGCAGAAAGACTATGACTGATTTTCACACTTGCTCTTCTGAAGCAATGGAATGTACTCTGAGAAAAGTGGGCTAAAGTATCCAAATACCATAAAGCCATTTGGTCTGTGACCTCATCATATCTATTACCATTTACTTTGGCTCGCTAGTATTAAGAAGTGCAGGAAATAGAAACTTTGATCATGTAGTTAGAGGTTTCATAAGGGACCACAGTGATCTGATTAGAGTTTATACTCCTTCTTGGTTTCTGCAATCTTAATAGAATAGGAGAAGTCTATTAAACCACAAAGCACGAGTTTAAATTGCACAACTGCAGTGTGTATTGGGTGATGTGCTGCTTCAATAGCCAGATATGAAGGTCAGTAGAACCTACTATGGAAAGTGAGGTTGAAATTTTAGTGCTGGGTTCTCACTTGATCTCTGGACTTTCTTCATGACAAATTTGGTGATGGAAGCAAAAGCGATGGAGAAATTTGCTGGGGTATTGGTCTTCTCACCATTATTCAAATTACTGTACTTTTCATTTTCCATTTTCACTGAAGGAAAGATTGACAGTGATTTATTGGTGGCAAGAGCATCACAGCAACTTCAGTCATATATTCCATAATGAAATGCATGAGAGAATAAGCATTTGGTCGCCCCGTGCTGGGCGGATCCCATTTTAAAAATTTTAGTGATATAAAGGGTTTGATGTCAGTGAACAGGAGCCAAGAAGTCACTGAATGTGTCATTTTGTGCCTGTTTGATTTCAAAGTTTTATTAAGAAAAGCAGCTTTTGGATTTGGTATATCAGAAGTAAAGCACATGAGAGAGGCTGGCTTCTAGGGGGTAGAGTGGGGACCAGCAAATGCATGATCAGTGAGAAGTTCCCTTTTTAAGCACAGAGAGCACCAGTTGTGGAACCAAGTATGAAAATGACTGTGGTTTATTCTGCTGTAATTACCTAATTATGCTGCTGGCCATGGAGTGACATTTGCATCCAAATGCTAGGGTGTTGCTTTCTGGAAGGGGAGAGACAAAAGGTGGGAGAAAAGAATGGGATGGACCAACAGAACTCATATGAAAACAGATAACATAAATCCACATTCCACCTGTGACAAGGGAAAAGTGAAGGATTTCAATCTGATGCAGCGTGTAGCCCATGAATGTCACAGAATTATGGAATATCCTCAGTTGCAAGGGACTTATCAGGATCAGTTTTAACTCCTGGCCCTGCATAGGACATTCCCAAGAGTCACACCAGGTACTTGAGAGCATTATCCAAACACTTCTTGAGCTCTGTGAGGCTTGGTGCTGTGACTGCTTCCCTGGGGAGCCTGTGCCAGTGCTCAGCCACCCTCTAGGGGAGAAAACCTTTCCTGATACCCAACCTAACCCTCCCTGGTTCACTGCATGCCATTTCCTCAGCTCCTGTGCCTGGTCGTGAGGATGAAGGGATCAGCCCCTGCCCCTCCACTACCACTCATGAGGCTGCTGAAGACCTCCATGAGGTGTACCCTCAGTCTCCTCCAGTACAAATAAATGTCTTGGACACTTGAGGATTTCCTGTAGGGAAATAGAGGATTTCCTACACCTTAGATACTCAATACATGCAACTGCTGCTGTGCATTATCACAATAATGATAAAGGGACTTCTCAGTGTATTTTTTTCAGATTTAGGCTACAGAAAGAGAAGTGACTGTGCAATTTGGTTATCCTTTTGAGTCTAGAAAACTACTTTTGTATTTATGCTGAATTTATATTTAAATTTATTAACTGTAATTACTTCTTATTGTAAAACATTCTTCTTTTTTTGACCTTTAATGACCAATCTGACAAAAGCCATTTCTTTCTAAGTTGAGGTGTAAAGATTTGAGCCACATATTGAAATAAAGGAACAGTTTGTCACTGGTTCCTAATTCCTGTGTTCCAGAAGCCTTTTCTGGTAATTAGCTTTCCATGCAAAATAGCAGGTTTTGATTAGCTTTTGAATGCCCCAGGCAAAGCTCTTAATATTTCCAGAAGGAGATGAAACATTATTGCTGTGAAACATCTCCTGTTCAAAGGATTTTCTGATTGTTTTGATGTAATAAGATTTTTGTTTATTTTTTTCACGTTTTGATATGAAGCTACCATCAAATTTTGAATCTTGCTGTTTAAAGATATTTAATGCTGATGTTTCTTCCTGATCCTGTCAAGATGGAGTAATTGGTTATGGAGTATAAGAATTAGCCATTCTTAGCATAAGTATGTGAAAATTGAAATTTATTAATAGAATTATATGTGGGGGTTTATTTCTCTTTCTGGTGAGATGTTTTTTGTTTTGGTATTTTTAGTCAGGAAAACACTTTATGGCTGAAAATGACTTCCCCTGATGGCAGAGGCAGATCATTATACCCTTTGTAAAGGGGAGATGATATCCACTGATAATATTAGACATTAAAATCTCTTAAAAATACTAGCGAGTTAAGAAAATGGTGAGTCATCCAGCAACGAGGGGCGGAGCTCCCTTAGTTGCTGGGTGGGCGATTGTGCGTGGTCCCTAGGGAGCGCGGCGGCCAGGAGCGCGCAGGCAGGGTCGTGGAGAAGGCAGTTTGTGTGGCAGTCCCTGCAGGCAGGGCAAGCAGGCAGGGTTGCAGGCTCTCCTGCTAGGAGGGTGTGCTGTGGGTGGTTGGAGGTGTTTCTGCTGGCTGGTTGGTCTTGGGGTTTCTGTTAACAGTGGTTTCAGCACGGTCAGAAGCTGTCGTTGGTACAAAGTGTGTGCCCGTGTGGAGCCCTCCAGAAAGGATGTGTCTGTACAGACCCACTCCTGCCCTGAGTGTTGGAGCTGTCAGTTGTTTCAGGGGCTGTTGTGGAGGAGGCGTGCCTGAGGTGTGAACAAGCTCCTTTCCCTGGTGGCTGAACTCTGGGAGGAAGTTGAAAGATTAAGGAGTATCAGGGAAAGTGAAAGGGAAATAGACTGGTGGAGTTCAGCCCTTCCATCTTTAAGGGAGGTCCGTCAAGACTCAGAGGACTTGTATGCCTCCCACTCCCAGGCAGTAGCAGGGCTCCTGGCAGATGAAGGGGAGTGGAAATGGGTCCCTGCTTGGGGAGGTAATAATAAAAACTCTTCCCAACCCCCATCCCCTAGCCAGGTGCTGCTTCACAATAGGCATGAGGCCCTGGATCTAGAGAGCCAGCCAGAGGGAAACTATCTGCCCAGTGAGCGTCCCAATTATGGTTCATCTATAAGACAGATCTCCACCTCTAACATCAAGAAGAAAAGAAGGGTAGTAGTAGTAGGTGGCTCTGTTCTGAGGGGAGCAGAGGGCCCCATCTGTCACCTGGACCCATTCCACAGGGAGGTCTGCTGCCTCCCTGGGGCCTGGGTACGGGATATCACTGGGAGACTCCCTGGGCTGATTCAGCCCACTGCTGATACTCCAGGCTGGCAGGGATGAGATCAAAAAGAGGAGTGTCAAAGCAATTGAAAGGGGCTTTAGGGCACTGGGTCAAGTGGTTGATAAGACAGGAGCCCAGGTAGTGTTCTCCTCAGTCCCTTTGGTGGTGGAGAAAAATGATGAATAAAATAGGAGAACCCACATAGTTAACAAGTGGCTTAAGGGTTGGTGTCATCGACAAAATTTTGGATTCTTTGATCATGGAGCAACTCTTAGGGCACCTGCTCTGTTAGAACCAGATGGGATGCACCTCTCTGTTAAGGGCAGAGGGTTCTTAGCTCATGAGCTGGCTGACCTCATTGAGAGGACTTTAAACTAGATTTGAGGGGGCAAGGGGATGCAGCTGGGCTGTCTGGAAGCAGGCCCAAGGGTGGTAAGGCTGGATATTAGGAGAAGGTTTTTCACAGAAAGAGTGATTAAGTACTGGAATAGTCTGCCCAGGGAGATGGTGGAGTCACCATCCCTGGATGTGTTTAAAAAAGACTGGATGTGGCACTCGATGCCATGATCCAGTTGAGGTGTTAGGGCTGGGTTGGACTTGATGATCTCAAAGGTCTCTTCCAACCTACACATTCTGTGATTCTATGAAAATGAGAACATTTACCACTGAATTAACTGACCAACTGTGTCCTAAACAAAGAACTAGAGGCAAGAAGAATATCCAGTGGATAGAAGGAAGGAGTTTTTTGGGAAAATGTCACTTCTTAGGTTGCCAACACCTAAGCATGACAAGAGGATGCTCTGACTTTTTTATTCCTGTTTATTTAAGAGGCGTGAAAATGAACCACTGAGTTTTATTGAGTCCTACTCACCTCTTCTCGTAGGTTTTTGAAGGTGTAATAGCAAAATTGTTAGTGTGCTTTCTGCCAGAACCACCAGAAGTGATTAGAAGTGATCAAAAGTCACATTGGAACAATTGTGATTTGGATTTACATGGAAAAGGACTCAGCTGCTGTGGAAAACAGAGTAGTAAGAGGTGTACAGATTTTCCTGAGGCATGTTGTGACATCAGTACAAAAGTTTGTGGTAGATTGTTTGTTTGTTTGCATTTACTCCCAAGCAAAGAATGTCACTCCTTAGAAAACACTGATTGAGGCTTAAAAATTTTGTAAGAGTTCCCTGTCTTTCCCCTCTTGAAACCTAGCCCTGGGCTATGTTGTCAGATTCATGGAAGAACCCAGTTATGTTGAGAAATCCTAGCTGATAAAGCACAGGGTAGAGGAAATGTAGAAATGGCACGTAGTAGAAATTTGGATCAGATTTCAGCTGGAGTTTCTCAGCTTGAGTCTTCCAGCCCTTAAAGTTGAGTGCATTTGTCTGTGCAATAAAAGATCATGGTTTATCTCAGGCTGTTCAAGGGCTGTCATTTCAGGAGGGTCTTTAGGAGCTGAATTTGCATATGGGTGGTGTGTAATGAGGGTGGCTCTAGTACAAGGGAAGTTTTCTTGGGGGTTTTGTTTGATTTTTTTCCACATTTATTATCCTTTGAGCAGCGTGGTGTGGTGGGAGGTGTCCCTGCTCATGGCAAGGGGCTTGAAACTAGATGATCTTTAAGGGGTCTTCAAAGCCAAAACATTCTGTGATTCTGTGTTCCATGACTTAAACATCTATCTAAAATTTTGCTTCATTTCAAATACTTATTGTTGCAAATGTTATCTTCCAACAATGATCCTCCAGTATCTTAGAATCTTAATGTGCAAAGCCTGTGTGATTGAGACAGATTTCTCTTACAGCAAGAGAAACAATAGCAATTCTGACCCCATTTCCCATCTTTTTAACAAAAAAAAAAAAAAAAAAAAAAAGGTA
>VZUI01043839.1:0-122807 GCA_013401135.1 Cettia cetti | reverse complement strand
CGCCGCTCCCGGCCCCGCCCGGCGTACGCGGGCCGGGCCGCCCTCGGGCTTGCGCGGAGCTCGGCGGAGACCTCGGGGCCGGCGGGCTTTCATGGACAGGAGCTGAGCCTGCGGCGGCGCGGCGCTCGGCTTTCCCTCGGATCTCCGCTGCCCGGGCAAATGCATACAAATGCATTTGGGAGCCGAGAGGACAAGGCGAGGACGCATCTCTCCCGCGGCACAAACGTAAGCGGGAGCCGGCGAGACGGGGCGCACCGCACCGCCACCCCGCCGCGGGGCCGGGCAGGGGATGGGGCTGCGGCTCGGCTCCCGCCGCGGGCAGGGGACGACCATCCCGGAGGGCAGTGTCCCCAGCCCTACCTTCCGAGCGCCAGTCCTAACCCCGCGGGGTGCCCTGTGGGGTGCTGGCTCCTGGACGGAGACCGCCTGTATCGCTGGCTGCCCCTCTCTCCTCCGCACTCCTGGTGTTCTGGATGTGCCCTGTCCCGTCCAGCACCCTCGTGTCGTCCTTCCGTTGCCCGAGCCCATACCGGGCAGCCTGGCTCTGGTGTCCTCAGGGAGCGGGGACAGCCTGACCCGAGAGCCACTGCCCCTCGATCCCCGAGGGGGGAGTGAGGATCCCGGGGCCCAGCGTTCCGCAGTGCCCGCAGTAACCTGGCAGCTCGTGCGCCTCTTTGGTACCTGGCTACTAAAACGCGGCAAACAAGCAAACGTAAAAGCCTGTAGAATTTTACCCTACAGAGCTAAAGCTACTCTCTTAAGACCAGCGATATCCCGATGAGCTGCTCTGTATTCTCATGCTTTTGCAATTGGCTGAGGTATTTCTAATGCGTTCTCACCTGTGATGTGAAGGTAGAGTTCTGCTCTACAGTTTACCTAAAAGCAGCCTTGGTAAAATGACTGAATTTATGATAGTTGTAACAATATTAGAGAGGTTACTTGTATGTGTCTCTCTTTGTAAAGGGCTGATTTTGTTCTGCCTGTGTCTTAAGTTTACTGAGCGTTCTGAGCAGGACAGAGGAATTTGTTTAGTGTTGTAGTGAGGATTACGCTGCTGAAGTGTGCTTGGTGTATAATCTGAGTGTACTTGAATGCTTGTGAGCAGTTAAGGGGCTGCCTGAAGGTGGCCTTCCCAGGAGATCTATTTTTAATGGCTGTGTCTTTGGGACTTCTTCAGGAGTTGTCTGAGAGCAAATTCAAAGAATGGCTTTATTTGAAATCTGTTAAGGGGTATTGCTGATGGAGAAACATAAATTGCATTGCAGCAAAGAGGTACAGTAGCAGAGAGGCCGTTTACTCGAGTTCAAAATCTGACATAGCTTCAGAATATATGTGTGTCTATAATGCTTACCTAATTTACTTCTATAGTGAGCAACCTGGTCACTTGCTGGTATTAAGAAACTAGAATTCCTCACAAAAGGATCAGGTTTCCTTAGAATATGTCAAACCAGTAAATCCCTTGCAACTTCAACTGCCTTTTTGTTGAAATACCATTAGGTCAGGCCTGTCTAGTGGCATCTCTGCAGGTTAAATAAATAAAACAGCTGCATGACTTAAAAATCTCTCACTACATTTATTGACAGAATATTTAAAATATGAACAGCCTTGTATCACCCTTGTTTCTTGCAAGCACCAAGCTATAGTACGTTTGAAGAATGATCTACAAAATATACAGAGACAAACCCTGTGGAAGAAGAGTATTTCACATGAGTCGGAATTCAAGCTGTATACTTTTGCCTTCATACAGTAAAAAACTGGAGAAGTAGTGTAAGCAATCAGAGATTTGTTTGTAAAACTGTTTTAAAATCACATCTTTTCAATTATGTTTTTTCTTTTAGAAATACTATCAGAGTTGACTGTTCTTCTGGATGTGGTAGTTTCTCATTTTAAAACAGATGTTGTCCAAAGAATGGGCCACCAGGCAGGGAGTTTCCTTTCTCTGAACTCCAGTCCTGTTGTAGGACTCTTCTTAGGCCACTGCTCCTCTACCTCTCACCTCATCTCATATTTCTCCGGTTTCCTATTCATTCAAACTTTGAAATTTGGCAAAGAATTCAGGAGCGTCCCCCCTTGCTGGCTAATTTCATGGTGCCATCTTTGACCAAAGGGCATGTGAGTGTCACACCAGAGAGGTTTTGCAGGCTGTTGTGTCCCCTCAAACTGTGTTGTTAGTCGGTCTTTTAATATTTGGGGAGCAGCACTGGTCCTGCTGGCTAATTTCATTAAAGCAGCAAAGAAAGTTGTATTTCTATCTTGAAAGATAAGGTTTATAACATCTTGAGGTCTTTGAGAGTTCCAGGGCGTGTCTGTGTCCACAATGTTCTGTGACCTTTCCACAGCCCGTCTCAAGCTTGATGGACCCAAACTGTGCCATTCTCCTCAGCAGTCTCCAGACAGGTCCAGTGAAGGAATGTGTGTGGGGCGGATGCTGGTGTTTAAACCATCATTCTTGAGGGCTTCAGAACTGAATGCACCTGTGGCAGTCATACTGCAACCAGGTTTACTTGTCTTTCCTAGCAGCCAGCTAGTGGTATTTCTTCTTTTAAACTTGAGATTTAAGAAACTTAGGCTGGAATGAAGAGGCTGCTGCTCTGCACTGACCATACCTGAGTTCTGTATGCTGTTTAGTAGTCTTCAGACGGTGGAATTTTTCATTGTAGCTTGCCACAACTTGCTTTGAAGCTTATCAGTTTTCTCATCCATCCATCACCTCTAATGCAAAAAATTGCCATGGACAGTTGCTGTCCACTCTGTAGGAAGAGGTAAATGGCCACAAGATGTCAAAGATTATCAGAAAGATATACTCAGTTTTAAGTGGTAGAGTAGCTCCATCACATTTGGAAGTGCCTTCCTCCAAAATGATTCAATAGTTACCCTCAGCATATGCTTGCATGTAAAATAGAAGAGATGAGAAGGTAGGAGAAGGGGAGGAAGTTTAAGAGAGAACCCTTGGCTATGCCCTAAAACCTAGGTATTGGAACAGCTTCAGCTGTGATGTTAAATGGGGAAAAATTAGCCAGCTGAAGTCTTCCATCCCACATGGTTCTGCATTTTTCTGTTGGCATGTCCCAACACCTGCAGGAGCTGTGGACTCAGCAGAGACAAGGAGCCAAGCTCCATGCAGCTATGGCAGATGATGGGTCAAATACATACACGTTATGCACCAGGGAACCTGTTTTCTTAGTGGCTGTGCTGGTGTGAGAGTGCAGACTGAGAACTGACCTGCAAATGTAGAGTAGTGATCTCAACCAAGAGGGAGAGTTTGCATAGATTAGGTTACACATGGTTTAATTTGCAAAAAATTTTACTTGTGAAAAAAGATAGAAGGAAGTCTCACTTTTCTCACACATTAGAGAACCCCCAGCACTATGGTTGTCTCTGGTCCCTGTTTTTTCTCTTAATTGATAACTCATCTGTTCTTGACATTAGCTGGAGAGCACTGTGTAAGCTAGACGTTTGTCTTTACTTCTCATTAAGTGTTTCTGTATATCCAGTTACATCTGTGTAATTTACAGCCCTGGGAATATTTTGGAATTTCTTGCTTTCCTACAATGTTTGTGGGCAAGTGACAGAGGCAGGTGCCTGACACACACAGCTTTGTACCTGGTTGGTGTAGTAGAAGAGGTCGTTGTAATTATTAAAGGAGCCTTCTTTGAATTTTGGGCTCTAGGGTTCTTTGAGCATCCTTATTTTGTAGCTAGCTAAAATGTTTTATGTGATTTTTAATGGCAAATCCATTTTGCACCTTTGAAAATATTAAGGGTCAAATAAAGGGTTGTACTGAGTTTTAGCTGACACAGTGCAATTCATGGACTTTCTTTCTGGCACAGCTGTCTCCTGTCGCTGAGCTTCTCATTTGATCAAAAGATGGTGCACTGTTTGATGCAGAGACTTTGAACTTGAATTCTGGTCTTTAGAACTCTGAAGAAATTGAAGTGAGTGTCCTGTAGTGGACGAGGTGTTTGGACAACAGTCGGTGTTAGGTCCTTTTTAGGAGTGGCAGAGCTGCTCCAGTAGGCATTTCATGGCTGTAGCAGGAAAAAGCTTGGAGGGAGGAATAGCTGGGGTCTGTAGTGGTGGTTAATTAAAGAACATGTCCCTACAAGTGTAGTTTCCACCTTTCTCTCCCTCTGATCAGAGCCGAAGCACTGATGCATATTTTTGAATATCCTGTATGTTCTGTGCATTTTCTTCTCAAAGGCATGATGTAGCTACCATTTTACAGTGGCAGCGATGACTTTAGTGCCTTATTGTCCCTTAAATTATTCATTTGTTCTGTTTGCCAAAATTTAAGCTCTCACAATATACAAATCCATTTGATAAAACCAGATAATTGCTCTGTGGTTTTCATGCACTTGGATGTTTCTGAAATGTTTGAATTCCAAACCCTTTAAAGAATTACTAAGACTTTTCACTAAATAGTGATGTATATGTGTGTATGCATATGTACTTATTATATATCTTTCCTTTCTGTTCAAACCATATGTTCCTGTATAAAGTGGTTGTGTTTTCTTCCTACTTTTTTTTTCATGTGAAAATCTCACTAATTAGTTCGCCAAATTAGGTGACATGAAGTTATATGTGTTTAGTTGCAACAATTTTACTTTCAAATACACTTGATTCCAGATACTCAAGCGCTCTCTGACCTGGTCCAGAAAACATTTTTAGTCATTCTAACATTCCACATTTTGAAAGATTGCTGAGGTTACATTCACTAACGAGCAAGAGGCTTGAGCTGGGGCTTGAATGTGAGTTGAGTAGTTAGTATCAGAACTATATTTCTGATATTTTTGAAATATTTCTTCTTAGAACTGAGTAGATAGGGGTTACTATAATTGTTATGTGTATCTATGCCTGGTTGTCCAACATTAACAGGAATTATATTTCTCATTTATTAAAAGATTGTCACTGATAAGAGAGTGATTAGATGTTAATCTGGCTAATACAATAATTAAGAAACAGCAGACAATCTGTTCTTAATCACAGTAAAAATGTAATCTGCACAACATTCAACACTTCTAAGGTGAATTTTGAGCACATACTCTAGATCAACTTTATATATGTTTGTTGGAACAACCAAAACCTCAGTGTGCTATCAACATTATTTTCGTATTAAATCCAAAACACAACACTCCAACAGCTACTAAGAAGAAAATTATCTCCCTGACTGAAACCTGGGCAGTGAGCCTATGATAGCTATCAGTATCACACTTTTCTACCTGAGCATAGCATGGAGTTTTAAGTTGAAATGTGATGGGATTTTTTTTTTTTTACTTTGTGAGGAGCAGGACTTGCTTATAGCATGATAAAATTTTATAATGCAAGAACAGAAGTTTGACACAACAATTTCACTTACGGGAAGATGATGTGATCTAGAGAGAAGACTGGTAGGAGGTCAAAAGTATCTAAAGTATCTAATGATCTCTACATGAATTAACTTGTCATTTATTTTATGGTTTCTTTATGGTAATTTTTTTTCTTTCCAAGAAGAAATTTACTACATAGCAGCATTCATGTTTGAAAGCTGCAAGCAAATATAAAGCAGATGCAGTCATTTTATTAATAAAAACCAGTGTAAAATATATGTGCTATGTATGAGGGCATACACAACCTTGATCTTTGTGTGAAACGCCTTCTCAGTATCAGTGGAAAGTTGTACAGTGTGATGGCTTTGATTCAGGACTTGCTGAAGTCAGTGGTATTCTGCCATTTAGATCTTGAGTCAGGTTTCTAATTCCTTGGAATTCTGAAACTGTAGATGTTTCCTCACATGTTTTTTTTTCTTTTCTTTCCCTTTTAGGAAAGCTCTCCTTTTTATTGCAGCATGTATAGCTGTGGGTGTTGCACAAGTACCCAAACAAGGTGAGAATGCTTTGTTTATAACAGGACATTTGTGTAATATGTTAGTTGGTGAAAAGAGTAAATGGCTGTTGTTACTTGTGACCTTAGGTTCAGTTCATTAATTCATATGACTTAAAGAAAATACCAATCACAGCATAATGAGAGCAAAAGTTTAAAGCACCAGTTTGGAAAAGATGACCTTTTGAAAATTACTCAGATTTTCTGTCTATGAAATTGCTTACATATTTAAGCAAGCTCTTCATAAAAAAGAAGCCTTGTACAGTGAAAAGGCTTTGATTGTGTCTTCACTGCAAGTGGGTGTCCTTGGGGGTGGCAAGCTATGACTGAGTTACCTTTGCACTTAAGGCAGGCAAACCACTGCGCATAATAAAGGCTGGCATCGCTAAAGCAAAATGTAAAATTTGGTATTCATTTGGCTTTGCATTCAAATGCTGATGTTGTGAGAAAATAGGGTTGTCTTGTTTTTAGTTTCTTTTTTAATCTGCCAGCTGTTACAACAGCACCAGATGTGCAGCTTGCTCTGGAGACTGCTGTGGGAATGATAGCATCCTGAAGTGATGGAGGCTAACGTGCCATTTGGTCTCTTCTTATTTGCCATGAGGGGGGCAGCACCGGTTCTCCACCATGGTCCTTTGCTGTACAGGTGAAGCACAAAGTAGGTCATCCTTGGCTGGTGAGCGTGTGACTGCAAATACTCATCTGAATACAAACAGATGGGTTGCGTGGTTAAGACAAGACTCATTCCTGATAATGTTTTGCTAGAGCCCTTTGGGATATCTCAGCAGCCTCCCACCATTATTCTCACCCATGCGTTTTTCCTGCTTGTCATTCCCAGAGATTGGCAAAACTTGTTTTTTCCTTCACTTGTGGATTTTTTGTTTTGCTTTGCCCCCCTCCACCCCGTTGCCTTTGTAGTTTTGCCCTCCAGTGTTGCCCATTGCTTGCCTGGTAAGATGGGTTGTTGATTTTTCACATCCAGCTCAATGGGGGCCATATGCTTTTGTGATGATGGGATTTCCCCGGATTTTTATAATAGCTGAGCCAAGTTCTCACTGGAGGAGGGGCAGCACTGTTAGATGTGTGTGGCCTGCCCTTCTCCAGGCCTGCAGGGATGAAAAGGGAAGAGGCTGTTTTAGGGAGGCAGTTTGCAGTTTCCTGGTGTAGCAGGAGCAGGTGACGGATGCCAGAGACAGCTGAGTGGTGACGATTTGAGTGTCTTCATCTCTCCAGCCCACTCTCCTCCTCTGCAAAGAAAGAAGGGTTTACTCTCACTTCTCATGTCCCTCAGCCTGAGAATTGCTTTTCTACTGAACCTTCAGGTGGTGTGAAAGCTGCAGGACTGGGGGTGCAGCAATGCCAGGGAGTGGGTGGAGGCTGTTACCTGCCTCTTGGCTGAGAATGCCTGTATGCACAGAGCTTTGCAGAAATGGGGTAAAGCCTCCGCTCTCAACATGCTTATATTGAATTATTTTTAATTTTGTTACCAGCAGATGAAGGGGTTTCCTTTTTTTCTATTATTATTTTGTTGTCATTGTTATTATTGTTATTCAATAGCATTTCTAGATAGCCATATGAGAAGCCTTACTGAATGGAAACTCCATCCTTGATGCATATGTGCCATACGTGACTGGTTTTTTTAATGCTTGCTTGGGATCAAAATGATATATTGTACCTTGATGCAACTTTCTTCCCATGAGTGAATTTGTAAAATTTGTAAAGGTACAGTCTCAGTCTTTAGGAATAGTACTTTGAGTGGGGCTCAAGAACACACAGAATTAATGTCTTGCTGGCTTTCCTATGCCAGTCATCTCATCTGGCATCCAGGAGAGCATTTGTTGCAGGCACGTATCTTAATGTACCCAGCTGCAGATCCATCATCACCTAGAAAAGGGCAAGTAATTACTCTTGGTTTTGGTGGAGCTGATTGATGAGTTGCCCTTGTATTTTCCCTCACCCACACTGGGAAAGGGAGAAATGATTTCTGAAACAGGGAGAGCATCTCAGAGAACCGTGGGAAATGAGCAAGAGGGACTGAATGGAGTATGCGTGTGAAACAATCCAATAGTCAAATCCCTTCATCCTCCCCAATTCCTTTGTGGGGTTGTTTTTTTGCCACACAAGGGTCAGAAGGCTTTTTGCCAAAGCTGGTGTTAGGTTTTACCTTCCCTCATGATGCAGTAAGGTTGTGAATTTTTAAAGATCTCCTAGAAGATGGAAAGAAAGCACTTGACACCAAAAACGCAAATCAACCTTTCCTTCAAGAAGTTGAGCTGTTACAATTTGGGGGACTAATGGGTTGAATAAGCAGTAAGTGAAGACAGATGTTTTACAGACATGGGTAAACAAAACTGACAACTGATAGGTAAAGCAAATAATGGTTGTCATGCTGGGAGGAAGAATGAGAGGGTTGCCTGCTCCCAAAATCCTATGTGCTGCCAAGAGCTTCTGAAAGCCTTAAAATAAAAATGCATGTTGGACCAGAAGTGAAGTGACGGGCCAAAAAAGTTTGGAACAGCCTTTTGGCTTGACAGTGGGTTAACAGGCAGCAAGTCAGCAAGGAGTGATTCCTTTATACTTACTTTTTGGATGTAATTTTTCACACAATATTTGTGTTTAGCTCTCTCAAGACCTGTCATTGTTTGCAGAAATCTATTTGCAGGATAGAAAAAAGACATAATGTTATTCCTCATCGTGCTCACTGATGATTTTTTTAATAACTTTTGAACTTTGTGCTCTTTTCAAATCAGAACTACCAAAAATTTGGCAATTTTGCTTGAAGTTTGCCATTTAGTAGTGATAGACTTGAATGTAATTTTTAAGCTTTTTATTTTATACTTGAATTTATAATACTTTGGATAGATCACATGCATTACTACTTTTAAATAAAAATATGTAATTAAAATTTTTTAAAAATACAACTACTTGCCCAGTTTTTCAGGTTAAAATGTGATATTTAGACTCAACCTGAGGTTGGACTAGGAGCTGTTTTTGTGCAGTCAGTTGGCCCAGCCAGTGCACAGAGATAGTGGAGCAGTGTATTCTGCCATGGGGACTATTTGCATGGGTAAGATTGCATTGCCCAGAGCTCAGGACCTGTGTTTCTTCCCAGCTTCCCTTCACAAGGGCAGTGCAAGCACAGCTTTCTCCTCCAGAGCTACAGGCAGACCAGGCAGGATGGGGTCCTGGGAAAGTGTGGAGGTTCATTAGCAGATGCACTGTGCTTCCGAGCTCTGCTATAAGCTGACCTCTATTATCAGCCTGACAGATAAAAAATACAGTCATAGAATTAATTGCTGTGAGGCAAAACATCTTGAGAAATTGGCATACACAGCACTTTCTGCAGAAATACTCTTTCTCCATACCTCTGTCTGCACTGGCTACTCACCAGGATAATCTTGGCCCATCCATGAATCTCAAACATGACTAGAAACGCTACAAGGTGTGTAATTAATTTTCAAGATGTACAGTGCGTTCAGGTTCAGCTTTTGGTTCCAGCTTATAAATCACTCTCAAGGAAATCTCAGGCACTTCTCATAATTTACCACTGAAACTAAGCCAACATCTGTCTATTCTTAAAGTTTGCTATGAATACATTCAGTAAACAGAGAAAGGGAAACTGGGAAAGGGAACCTTTTTTCCACTTAAAGTGTAAACATCCATTTGTTTCAGTGGCTCTTTTCTTTTAATATAGCAGCAAATCCTTAACTTTTCTTTATTACTCTAAATTTTTGTTGTGCCATATAATAGTTTTATTTAATTGGTATAAGCATGTCCATAGCAAAAGTAGCTTCAGCCGAATGCTGTAGAAAGTGCCTGTGTCTGCCCAGCCAGGCTTATTTGATCAGTGCAACTATTAGATAATACAAGTAATTTTTAGTATAGGTGTTTCACTGAAGTTGTTCCAGTGAGAGGTGGAAACAAATGATATCATATGCTCCTGTGCAATGCTGTTCATGAAAACTAGTCTTCAGTTTCACCCTGTGAAAAAAATCCCAAAATTTAGGTTAAATGGGACCTTGAACTCATCTGATCCCAACACCTGCTGAGGTCGGAGTCAATGTTGAAGTTACTACAGGTTGTTAGGTCCTGTCCATTTGGTCTTTGAAAATCCCCAAGATTGGAGATTTACCTAATGTCTCTGCCCCTGGTCCAGCACTTAAACACTTTTGCAGTATGGAGCTGAAATTTCTTGTGCTGCAGCTCATTACTCCTCAGCTTTTCTCTGTTTTCTTATGGCCTCAATTCAAATAATGGACCATTTTATTTAGAGTCTCCCAAACCTTCGTGTCTCTAGGCCAAGCAAATGTTGTTCCTTTTTCCATGTCATATGTTTAGTTCCTAATCTCCTCGTTCCTTATTTCCGTTATTGCATTTGGATTCAACATCTGCAATATTTCTGCACCTTTCACAAACACTCAGGCAGGCACTTCTATCAGTCAATTACATAAATACTATCTTATTTTGAGATCCTACAGAAAGATTCTTGGGGATGTGTGGTTTAGCTCCTACTTGAGCCTTCTTAGTGTTTCAGCTGCATCATAAGGGATGTAACAGTGTCTTTATATATATTCCTGAAAGAATTCTCAGAGGAACAGCATGGATTTATTGCAGAAGGTTTTTTGCAGAAGAAAAGATTTTCTTAAAAAAAGTAATTTTCTGCTCAAAGAGTAGACAGGATTAGCCAAAGAAAGAAAGAACTAACCAAAGTGTATTCACTGATCACTGGAAAGTTTGAAGAGAGCAAATGAAGATTTTTCACTTTCATTAGTGAATTAACCTACAATGGGCATTTTGTGGGCCTTTCTGTTTGTTTAGTTTGGTTGTTTTTTTTAAGATGGAAATTTTGCTCTGGCTTTAATTATTTATTTGATCTATGTGAAGGATCAGTGCCTTCCATTAGGGATTTGGTGGCCTTACTGTGTGAAGTGTATATGCTCTGAGAGGTACAGGTTTGTTAAAATGTTGTGTGCACATTCTTTTATATAGATCTGAATGTGTGAGCTTGTAAGTTTAATCAACAGTGTGCCTTTGTATCTTTTTACAGCAATAGATGTTCTTCATCAACTAGGCCTTGTGAGAGATGTCCAAGAGCCATCAGAGTCAACAGTGCCCTCGCCATCCTCTCCGTTACCTCAGGGTGTTCGTCTGACTGCGTCAGGAGTGGTGCTAAGTAACGATGCACGTATTGAGTCCCCTGTCACTCAAGTCATACCATCAAATCTAGGGCATCAGTTCGCCTTATTGGTTGGGTTGTACTCTTACAGAGTCAGTAATGCTTTCCTTTTCAGTGTTAGGAACAAAAGCAGACTGCAGTTTGGTGTCCAGCTGCTACCGAGAAAGGTAGCAGTGTACACTGGAGGGAAGCAGCCTACGTACTTTGATTATTGTGTTCATAATGAACAATGGCATTCGTTTGCCATTGGCATTGGGGACAAGACTGTCTCAATATTTGCTGAGTGTGGAAACAAGTACTACAGCAGTGAAGTACTTTCTGAAGTGGAGACATTTGATTCAGAGGGTGTATTTACCCTGGGAAGGATGAACTCTCACTCTGTCAGCTTTGAAGGAATTATATGTCAGCTTGATATTATTCCCTCTGCACAAGCCTCTGCAAACTATTGTAAGTATGTGAAACAGCAGTGTCGCCAGGCTGAAACCTATCGATCTCTGCGTGGGGCTTCACTTGTGTCAGATGGGCTGGATGTTTTTTCAAAGATGATCATTGATGAAGAAAACCAAGAAGATATATCAGCTTATAGATGGAAAGAAGTATCAAACATGCCTGTTACTAATGTTGCTCAGATTCACTTTCTACCAGACCACTTTGAGTTAAGAAATGCCTCTGTATGGGAGTTTGCAGAGACCAAACCTCTGTTGGTTGAAGCTTGGCCTCAAACAGAACTCCAGGAGAACATTGATTTGGCTCCTCAGCAGCAGGAGATGAGCAGAAAAAGAAACATCACTAAAATCCCTGCAGGATCATATCCAAATAGTTCAGCTAATACCACAGAAGATGCAGGCAGACATAGTGAGCCTTCTCTGATCTCTCCTGTAAAAGAGGGTAAAACTAAAAGCAAGGGAATGGAAAAAGCAAAACAGCTTTTAGATGAAACAGACAAAAAGCACGAAATCTTCAACACAACCCTGTACAGTTTGCCTGCCGAGCTCCCTCTGGATAATCAACTCCATCCGGGGCAGGAAGGTGCATTTGATGCTGATGAGACTTATCATACAGAAAACAGTTATGAAAATGGTATTGATAATTATGCTTATGACTATGAAGATCTTGGCAAAATGTTTGAAAGGGGAAGTGTCAGAGGTCCAAAGGGGGAAACTGGACCTCCTGTAAGTTATCTTTATTACTCTTTTTACTATATTGCAGCAGCATAGATTTAACAGAGGCTTTGAAAGAAACCTTTCCAAGCATGTCAAAGCTGTGACTGCAATTTCTTCCAGTTGTATTGTACATATGTTTGTCTGCCTTAAATATGTCTCTTTCTCGCATGTAATTTTAGTGTAAGTGTCATATACTTTTATTTACTGGAAGAATATAAAGACATCTAAGATACTCACATTCTGGTGAAGTGGTAGGCATCCCAGACTTCTTTAAAATTTACAATGCAGTTGGATGTTTGTGAATACTAATTACAGAGACTGCTCACTTAATAAAATTGCAGGCTAATTTAATGCAGTTCAGAAATATAGGTGCTAGTCCATAAAAAGAGCAACCAGGCTGCTTGGAAGACTGACACAGTTTTCTTAGTTGAGCAATGCTGTCAAATTTTATAGTTGTAGAAATAGACCAGCTGCAGAATCTAGTCTGCAATCATTCCTAATCCGAGGTTATGGGATCAAGCAAACCTGCATGGAGTAGTCTTACAAGATTTTGAGGTATTTTTTCAGTTCACAGGGTAAGTGATTTTTGATACAATTACAAATGCACAGTAGCGTTTTTAATAGAAACTTGTTTATCCTTTCTTATTGTGTGCACAAAGCTCACAAACTTTTTAATACATAAAATTGTGCCCATATATATGAAGCTACAGACCAGAAAGAACATCAGTTCCTGCTTAGCCTGGGAAATATGATAGATCGTGCTTCAGGCTTCTGTCAGATTTTGTTTAAAATTTTTAAACCATAGCATGAAGGAAATAATTTCACTTGCTTTTTTTGTTTGTTTGGTTTTGGTTTTGTAAGTGTTCATCTGTGTAGTCATTACTGGAAAGCAATTTGATATGTGTTAAGCAGCTCCTAATATATATTTGAATATGCCCATAAATGTATTGTGTCTATTCTTTCAGCACTGAAATTATTTTTTCTTGAACTAGTTAACAATTAAGAACCTATTTAAAAATTCAGTTTTTACTCTAAACAGCATCCAGGCACAAAGGAATCGTTACACAATTGAAAAAGGTGTTAACGAGTCATTCACACTACTCCAGAAGTGCTTAATCTTTTTTGATTGTGAAGTCAGTCTTTTTTTCTCTCTTTGTGCCTTAAGATAGTATTTATGGTGACATATCACTAAGCCTGTAGCTGTCATCAGCATGAGGTTAATTTCCATTTTTGGACCTTAGGATGTTTAGCAACTACTAATGGAAGGTTTTAATTTTAGCCTGTAGCTTGTTTGTTGTGGTTTCAGTCAGTCACAGCCAAGAAAATGAAATCCTCTCTTTTTCACATATCATAGAAATGGCTGCTGATAGTGTTGGTTGTTTGCATTACTAAGAAACTCCAAGCAAATGCTCTGGGTTGTTTTTCTAGACACAGGCACTACACATACAGTGGCAAGGAAGACAGCTACTTTGAAGGGTTCTACCATCTTCAATGCCTGTTTTAGAGACTAGGGTTAGAGAAGTTTGTCTTGTTTGGGAATGCAGACTGTAGTCTGTGGGGAATATGGTGTATTTTGCTGAGATGTTTTGTTGGATCAGGGTGTAGAAAACATGCCCAAGGTCTTAAAGATCTGTGGCAGAGCTGGGAAGTTAATCAGGACCTTTGTGGTCCCTGGGTTGGCTGAAGGGGCCAGCAGCACCTGCTGAACAGAAACAAAGCTAAAACACTGCTCTGCCAGAGAGGCTGACACCAAAGGGAGAGGAGGTCTCTGCATGAAACTAAGAATTGTGCACTGTGAGGGTTGTGTGGCTCAGTATCTGCCACTGCTGTTGGCCTCAGACTTGAAGGGACAATCTTTTTTGCTTTCTTAGTCTAGTCCTCTCATGTAGAGAAGATGAGAATTAATGCAACTTTTACATGTTGGCTCTAACATTTAGTACATAAGTTCTCATGGAGTCTTTGCAATGTGGAGCCTAAAAAAGCAACAGTGAAGAACTTGAAAACTTCCCTTGCAGCAAAAAGTCCTGATGAGGCATGAAAGCCCCTTTTTTTACATCTTTTACTGTGTTGTGCTTGGTTTGAATTCTTCTTTAAAGATTTGAATTCAGAAGTTAATGTTCGTTCTATTGGAATTGACAGGCAAGAACTAGCTTTTGTGGTTCTTAAACTACTCAGCCTCTTTTAGCTTTTAATCATCTACCAGAACTGATTCTTGCCTTGTATAATTAGGCCTCTTATATTCCATGATCCCACAGCTGTGGAATTCATCCACCGCTGCAAAGCAGGACTCCAGAATCCAGACCTTCATTTATGAATAGGGTATAAAAAGGGAACAGCTATTTTTTCAAAACTGTTAAGACCCTGATTAAAATTCTAGCAGTTGCAATGACCCCCCTAGAAAAATATAAAGTGAGTTGAAACTGGAATAGTAAGATTTCCTGAAATACTTCTTTCAAGGGAATGCTCCTCCATTCATGTGATGAGCCACTCCTTTTTGGGATGCTGAGGGTGTTGGCAATCTGTAAAGATCATAAAAATAAATGTGGTGTGTATTTTTAACTGTTTAACTTTCAAGCTGGTATTTTTCAGTGCACAATCCTAAAGTAGTTTACAATAACATGATGCATAGTCCAGCCCTGGTAACAAGAGAGGCTGATGTGAGCTGAGAGCTGATTTTTGTTACTTGCTGGTGGGTAATTGCATCTTCAGGCCTATCTGCACAGGATGTGGCCTTCCAAGAGAAATGAACTAGGAATTAGTTTCCTCTATTGGAAAAGCTTTCTGGATTTTGAAGGCACTCTGCCAGAAGGAGGAATGGTAGAAGACCAAACGGTGGTGTTCCTTCTTTTTGGTAAAGAGAAGCAGTCTGGAATTGTTGCCAGGAGGAATGGGAAATGGCAAGTCCTGCAATAAGCAGAATTGAGTCCTGAATGAAATGAGCTGTTGGAATCAAAAGGTGTGAGAGTAAGAACACTTAGAAAACAGTTCAGCGATCCTAAATGTAGTGCTAAATAAACAGCACTTAGTTTATTTCACTTATTTTTCTTTCAGGTAACCTTTCACACTCCCTTGTTGCACTCTTTGCTTACTCCTCAGTTGAACAAAATTGCTTGCTGAGGCTCCCCCTGACCACAGGGGATATATTGGTCACTTAATCCCTTTCATGCATTTCCCTGCCCAGTCTGAGTAATCTCAGTATCTGATGATTCAGATAAAAGGTTTAGATTCTCACAGGTTTATTTTTAGTAGCAAAAAGTAATGTTATTGTTAAAAATTCAGACATTTAATTTAATTCCCCTAGAACTGCTGCAGTTTCCCTACCTTCCGCACAACAATACTGAAAACTTTAATCCATAAACCAAAGCCATATATATGTTTCTCTGATGTTGATGATATTGCTTTGACTGTTGTAGGAATTCCTGACAGCAAAAGGGAGACTTCAACAACTCTAAAGAAAGGAGGTTAATCATATAGAGGTGACTGCCTGCTCTAGGGCATTTGGAAAGAGAAGTGTGCAGATTTTATTGTTTCCAGTGAAATGCAAATGAAACAAGAATTAAAACAATAGGTGGACATTCAAATTTGGTAGGATCCATGTTGCTCAATAGTTAAATTAATATCTGTATGAAGTGCTCAAAGAAGGTAAACAAAGCACACTAGGAGCACAAAGAGTAATTGAGTGACAGCATTGGAATTCCAGATGGTCTAAAACTGATGGGATTGAGTGCAATAATACAGAAATTAGAAGTACAAATAGATTATGGGGGAGTGACTGCTTTGACAGTCATGAGGATCATAGATTGGTACCATACCACAGTAGAGAATAAATGCATTTTTCTGCTGTGATATTTGATACATTAGGAGGAGTGGTGAGTATCAGAGAAAGGCTACTTTTTTCTACTGATTTGGGTATGATGAGGTTGCAGTTTGGAGAAGTGTCCTCAACTTTAGATGAGGAGCTTTAAAAAGGATGTAGACAGATGGAAAGGTTTACAGCTGATTGCAGTAATACAGGTATAGTTATAGCAAATATGATTCTAAGCAAAGTTTGAAACAAAATTGTGTGTAGTAAGGAAAGTTAGGAACAAATATAGTTTTGCGAAGGGCTAGTTAATAAAGATACTTTTCGCTTCTTCACATAAAGTACAGCAAGACAAAGGAAATTTTTGGTGGCATAAAAGGAAAGCGTAGCTTATCAGAGTGATACCTGAACAATAGAACAATTTATATTAGCAGTATTAGAAGTGAAATTCCCTCATGGAGAGGGAACAGGTTTGGAGCCTGATGGTTCTCTTTACTTCAGGTGTTTTGGTAATGATGTGCAGAAAGTTTCATGGGTGTTTTGTTTTGCTGAAGGACTGCTTGTTTTCATATTTGATGAATCAGATGTTAAACTGGTATGTTTCTTTAACTTAGTCTTTTAAAATAGAGTAGTTTAAGGTAAGCTGAGTTCGAGTGGCTAAAATATAGTCAAGAGCCTTTTAAAGAGAAGCTTTATAGTTGCTTCACAAGAGAAAGTTCAGTGAATAGGATTTAGATATTGAATGTCATGAGGATCAGCATGTTCCTGTGCAGAAGTTTTAACTACTTAATGCAGAATTTATTGCTGTGCATCTGAAATCTTAGAGATTTGCTATATGTAAATGAAATGTTTCGTATTACCTTTGGGTAATCGGTCAAGTTTAAAACACGTGTAACACAAGTGACACAGGGCTTCAGTATCTAGGAAAATAATGAAAGTTATTTCATGTCTAGGAAAGTTCCTTACATTTATTCCAGTGACCATTGGAAAAGTTGTGAAAAATTTCTGGAAGTGTAGCATCTACTTTTATTATTTCAGGATTAAGCAATGATTATTTGGAATTTGAGCTTCTTTGCTCAATAGCTAAATGAAATTTTTACAATACCTAAATACAGTAAGTTGTAGTAATATTTATACAAAGTAACTTCTTTTGTTTTGTTCGATAATGGTGGTTAAAGATCAAATGCTGAAAATCACATTAACATTTCTAATTGCTTCAGGTTTGTTTTATTACTGTTTCCATCAAACAAGTGATTTATTTCTTGGTTTAAGAGAGATTGGCTCACTGTCAGATGTTGATTTCTGTGGTTTACATGGATGCCTGAGAGGCTTAAGTAGCTTTCTAGCAAGTACAAAAATAGTCATACTGATTTGAAGTTGTAGTTGCTTTCCCAGACTGTAGAAATACACAGGACAGAATAATGTGTAACTGCTAGTTGGGAAAGCATGTCCAGTAAGACTCAAATGTTCTCTGCTGAAGTCTGCTCTCAGCAGAGATGTTGCTTGAGTTGCAGGGAGGAGTCTGTGGTGGAGACTAAAGAGTAACATCCTCTGGTTAAGGAGAGTCCTTTCATATTTTAATAAAACACCTGGATGGCTGGGGCTAGCTGCTTATTATTATTAACCAGAGACTTCATCTACAACAGTGACTTCGTTTTAAAATGCCCTGGGAAAATGTTACTGATCTATGTCTTTCTAGTTCAAAATATATTTTGCTGCTTCTTTTAGGGGTTTCTGAGGGCTTGGTTGTAATTAGATTTTCCTTTTTTCGTGGTTTTCTTTTTGTATGAAAAGAGATAGTTATGTTTGAATTAGAATAATCGAAGTAAGGGTGGGTTGGATTTGAGTGTTTATTTATTTGTTTTCTGTTGCAAAGGAAGCAGATAGTGTTTAAAAAAAATTTAGAAGCCACATAGGGAAAAATGTTCTCACTGCCCTCAATCAATAAGCCAGCAACAAAGATCAGGGCTCGTAATACTCAGTAAGATTTCGATTAGGAGAATGGTGGAGTTTAGTTATTCATGTATTTTTAAGGAAATATCTGAAACAGGGATAGAGGAGAACACAAATCACAAAAGAATGCACACTAGTTGCAACTATTCGACTTAACAAAAAATATGTTTTCTTTTGGAGTCCCAGGATAATTATCTAATCAAAAGGCATCTCTTAACTTAAGTTTTGAGAGGAGATTAAAATATACTCCTTCAGCAGGGCAGGGTGGGAGCTTTCTGTGCCCTTTCAAGTGCATTTTTGAAGAATGCCAGGTCAAGAGTTTTCCATGTGTCTTTCTGTTACGTTTCTTGTGCCATTAAATATGGGATCTTTCTACTTCAGAAAAATGCAGATATTAGTGAGCATTTATGCAACCATAGTGAATAGAGAACGTTGTATGCTAAAAGCCTGAGATGGTTGATCTAAAGATCAGGGTTGTTGACACAGATTTGTGGGAGAGGGAAGTGCAGGCCTGGGTTTCAGCATGACTTAATGTAGCACGTATAGACATACAGATATTCTCAACTACATTTAAAGTCTACATTTATTATGATTAATTTGAGAGGAAATAATTAATATTTTTAGTTGTTCAGAACAACAGTGGTTTTCCCAGAACTGTGCATAAATGATCTGTATTTTGGCTAAATTAACGTAATTAGCTTGATGATTTTCTATCACCAGGGTCCTCCAGGTCCTCCAGGTTTACCTGGTCCTTCAGGGAAGAGAGGTCCTCGGGTGAGTAAAACAATTGTGTTCTTCTGCACCTCTAGGCAGGGTGCCAGTAATCAGACTGGAGTTTGCATAATTTTGTTTTTCTCAATTTTATTCATCTGCTTGGTGATTATGAAAGTATATGGTTCTTAACATTTGGCAGATAGGTTAAAGAAAGACAAATAAACTGTTTCTCCTGCTGTGAGCTTCCAGCATAGCTAATTCCATGTATGTGTGCACACACTGAGCATTGTTATATTTGTACCTGGCTTTTGCTGCTCCCAATATTAACTTCTAGTTTTCCCATGCTGCTCCCATCTGCTGTAATCTAAGGTCACTTTTAGTTGTTTTTGGAGTGAATGTGGGCAATGCAGGCCACAGCCTCAGAGGAGCAGGCACAGGATACAACATTAACCACTGCAAGACAAAGAGGGGGGAAAAAGTAATCCCAAAAATCTTTTAGTCTCTTGAGCTTCAGCAGCTTGATCATAGGTTGATATCAGGGCACTTTGGTAAAGAAATGAGCTATGGTAGGAAATGGTTTATTTTGTGTGGGTGGGTGCACCCCTCCAGGAGCAGGGCCAGCAGCCTTGCCCTGTGCCTGGGGACAGAGCGTGGGCTTTGCCACAGTGACCTGTGCCCCCACTGCCATGGACGCGGGAGAGGCTGCCACTGCACAGATGAGTGACGAGGCAAAAGGGGGTGAGTCTGTGTTTGTGCAGTTGTGTACAAAAACCATTTGCTTGAGCAGTCCCTGAGGTGATGGTTGATCAGGGAGGGTTTTAGGGGAAGGGCAGCTTGAGGGAGCAGGTGAAGGTTTGCTGTGGGGATGATTTCAGGCCATGGTAGCTGGGGATGTGAATGGTTGTGGCTGGAGTGCCCTCATCAAGGCAGATTGAAATTGAGAGATAAGGGAGTGGTTTATATGCAGGCTCAGCAGGTGTGTGGGAGGAGTTTTGATTCAGCCTTTGAGGAACGTTTAAACAAGATGCTGCCCAATAGCCAGAAAAGCACAGGATGTTCTAAACTTGGCCTGATGGGTAGGAAGTGCACTGGTCAAAGAGGCCAAAAACCAAACTGATGCTCTAGAGCATTTTGGAGGCAAGGGAGTAGAAGAGACACATTTAAAAGTATAAAATGAAAAGCATTCCTTCAATTTCATCTCTTCATGACTTCTAGGATCCTTCTTCTGTGTAAGATCTGACAGTTCTTATAACTCAGCTTTTTTATGTTGCACACTGCCTGTGGCAAGGATATCTCTGGTGTCAGAAGCAGGTCTCACATATTCAAGTAGATCTCACAATTGGGAAATTTTCTTTGTTTTAGAGGAGGCTGTTCATATGTTTAAAGCCATGCCTGTTGGTGAGATTGCCCTTGCCCAGCTGTAATTTGTTTGGGATTTTTTTTCTGAAGGTCTCTTTACTCTACTGTGTGAGTTCTCTGGATTAATTATGGTGTAGGCTATGCTTTCCAATGTGAAGGGACAGCTTACAGGGAGGTGCCTGGAAAAGTATGAAAATGGCTTTAAAATATATTTAAAATATATTTATATTCAAACAAGTCTATAAAACTATTTGATAAAAAATAAATGATATTGAAATGTCAGTGTACTTTAGTTTGTATCATACTGATAAATTCAGGCAGGTGCAGCTAGTGATGATGTATATTATGACAGGAGTTTTGTGACCCAAAAAGCCTGTGAAAACTTTGTTGACTCCAAAGTTCTTTTCCTCATCTGGCAGCGTGCCCTGTGGCTTCTGTTTTCCTTCACATGAGCTTCCATTTGTGATCCTGAAATGTGACTCAAGGTGTCAAAGGGAAACAGCAGAGTGCAGGGCTGCATTGCCTGGGCCTTCATCCGAGTGTGTGTCCAAATCTGGTCCTGGCAGAGATCCACGTGGTTGGGACACTTGGGGCATGTATGATTAATGGTTAGAGGTTTCTATTGAAAACTGATTTTGATCCCTGCAGTTCTGTAGTAAAGAAGTCCCCATCTGACAATGTTTTGTAAGTGTCTTGGCTTGTTCCAGGTTTCTTGATAATAAAATTTCAGTGGTTTCAGGGTTAGCAATGAGATGAAACTCCTCTGATGCCTCATTCTATGAGAATGCTTTTGCACTTCTGTGCCCCAAGACAGTAACACTGCAGGCAGTGAAAGCAGGAGCCACTGTGGCACTGCAGCTATGCTGGCACTTTCTATTTGTTTCCTTTCTCCTAAATCCCTGAGAGTGCCTCCAAAGTTGCCAGTGTGCAAATTAATCTCTTAAACAGCACATGGGATTAGCATTTCTGTGGAGTTATGTCAACATTGTCAGTGAGAGGGAGCATTAAGAGCTACAGCTTTCAGTGTTACTGCAAGGTGTAATTGGTAAATGCAGCCTCATGTGCTGGAAAGACAAACACTGGGTTTATCTGTTGTTAGAGCACTGAATAGATAAGAAAGATAAAAAGTATTCTTATTGTGTTTTGTGTTTGGATTTTGGAAGAGATTTGGCCTTAGTGAATCAACAGAAGCTTTGTTGCCAGTTTACCAGGGACAGATTTTCAGCAGTTTGGTGCTTCAATACTTGGAGGATGAATAGCTGCTGACAGCCATTGCAACAAATATTTTCCCTAATGTGCAATTTTTCAAGGAGTGAAGATTGCTGAATGTGTTGCAGGAACAGGAAACCGTAAATAGTCTTCATAGCTTGTTCTGTTCCTGGAACAGGTTAAGTTGAATTATTTTAGTAACAAGTCCATTTGTGCATTTTCTGCACTAGCTGTGGGCGAAACAGGAGAATCTCTGATTTTTATTTTTTTTTAAGGAAGCTGGATATATTGCTTTGAGACCTTTTAAGTCACTAAGAACTCATCCACTTCCTTCTCTTTGCAGTCGATAGCTGGGTACCTCAGAATGTGATTTTGCTGATTTTATTCTATGCCTTCAAGTGTTGTGGCTAGAGTGCAACATTGCAGTGACTGTGCCAAACACCTGTTAAGAATTACCTGGGAAGACAATAGGAACAAAGATTAGTGAAAGAAATGGGAGTATTCACCTTCACTTTTAATTTTTAGGGAGGTGTGGATGTTTTATTTCCTGCAAATCCTTTGAAAATCCTAACCAGTGATTCTAAAAGCAGAAAAGATGCAATAAAATTATTCTCTGCAAGCCATTCACATTTGTTCAGTGGTGTACTGAGTAATTCCATTCGTTGCTCTCCTTCATTTGTTTGGGTTTTTTTAATAGGGTATTCCAGGACCACATGGTAACCCAGGATTGCCAGGATTGCCAGGTCCCAAGGTGAGTTTATTTATCCATGATGCCATGTAAATAGATGAACTTTTTAATGACTTTTTGGAAGCCCCAGAACGGTTTCCTATAACAGAAGTAATTGGCCTTCTTTTGTTTACAGGTGGAAACTGCTACTATAAACATATTTTAATTATATGTAATCAATCAAATTGAATTTCAAAACAAGATAGCAGATTACTCAGTGGAAATAATATCACCTGTGTATGCATAGTGGTGACTTGGAAACGGTTATCTTTGCAAGTAATCTGTACTTCCCAAAAGGTCCTATAAATCGGCTCAGCATCTGATAAACTGAGGTTTAAATGCTTAATTGCTGTATCCTTCTCCTTTGCTTAAAGAAAAAAAAAGGAGAAATGTAGATTGTCAATCCCTATAAATTGCTATTTTATTGTCCATGTCTAATCTTCGATATTGAAATATTCTAATATCCCAGACATTATTATCAATTAATATGCTAGAATAATTTTCTGAAGATTTGTGGAAGTGGTATTTAGAGTCAAAGACAAAATACTGGACTGAAAGCTCAAATAACACCTTCAATCTTGTGTAACATAGGCCCTTTAAATAGATTTGACAGATTAGTGCAGTTGCAGAATGCCTTCAACTCATATTTAGTTTGAACAATTTGAAAGATCTGTTAGGAAAAAGGCAGCACCATGATTTGGTTAGTATGATTCCTAAATGCAGGAATCTGACATGTCATGACAGGTTCTAAAATCTGCTTGAGGACATAAAAAGAAATTGAAAAAGCTTTCAGTGCCAACTGCTGTAAAATCAAGATTTTTGCATGTGTTTCTGTTTTTATCTAGTTCACTAGGGACAGTTAAAGATTCATAATTAATTTTTGCTATATTTATGCTGGCTGTATAATAGAATACATTGGTAGGAAAATAATTAATTGTAGCCAATTGCTCCTAGGCTTTGTTTTATACTTTATTTTCTCCCTCCACTGGATGATAATTTTGATCAGTTCTAGCTCTGTCCGTGAGTTTAAGAATAGAAGGAATTGTGCATATGTGTATGTACCTATATATATTTTTATTTAAATATAAATACATATATATTGCTAGGTGCTTAGTGATCTCTTTCAGGTTTGTTAGATTGTAAGTTAACCTTTCAATACAAGTTTATTCTGAAGCGGTTTCCTCTAAATAAAAATTAACCAGGTGCTTCTCAAGTTTTGGCTACGAAGATCCAGTTGACAACACTGAAACACACACTCTTGTTTGATACTAAAACATGGCAGATGAGTTGCAAGAATTTTCTAGCAGTAAATGAAGGCAGAATTTTATTCTGTCTTTAAAGATGCATGAATTTTTCCCTCTTGTGCTGAAGGATCCTTTATGCAGTTGCTTCTGAAACGTGACACAATATTAATGTCCTTGCAGCAAAGTAGCCAGCCCTGAGTGAGGGCCAGCAGTTCCAACCAATAGCCAATTTCTCATTATTTAATTCCTGATAAACAATTGGGATGTTTTTAAAGTAATGAAGGGTATCCATGGGGTTTGGCTTTATTCTTGGCTCTTTGAAAAATAGATTGGTTAAGAAAATCTAATGTTTTGGATTCTGGTACTGTGGGAAGGCTGGGCCTGAAGAAACCTGTACAAGGTTATGGTTCATGCAGTAATACAGCCTGATAATCCTGCACATTGCTGGAGGAACAGCTGGTGTCCTGAAGTGATGCAGACATGGGCAGAGAATGTGGCTGGAGTATCTGCTCTAATCCTGCTTGGATTTACAATAAATCTGCTTTTCAAATTTTGTGACTTTACAAAATTTGGAAAATGTAAATCTCATCTCAGTGTGAACCTGCACTGTTTATTTTTTCCTAGTTCTTTACTGAAAAAGTTATGAGAAAAAGATCTATAGTAGGAAACACATTAACATTTTTTCTCCTATTGCTGTAACAGTTGAGAATAGTTGTTTTAGCATATCTTATTAGAAATTCCCTCGCAATGGTATCATTGAGCTTAATTTCTCTACAACAGGGCCCTAAAGGAGACCCAGGATTCTCTCCAGGACGGGCAAAATGTGGAGAAAAGGTATTATTTTCTCAATTATGGAAAAATGTTTTGTCTGTCCCATTCTTCTGTGAAATCTCACTTAATATTCAGAAAAATTATAAAGCAAGGCGCTTTGTATTTACTTTAACACTGGCGTATTTTAGCAGTTAATTATGTTAGACTGACCACTGACACAGGTGACATAATGAAAAGGAAAATTAAAAAATGTATTAGAAGTTGAAACTTAAATAATGTATTTGATTTAATTTATAAAAATAAATGCAAGGACTTTTACAACAATGAAATTGGATTAGGTTCACACTGATATAACAAAGTACAGATTTCAGTTTTCCTTAGTACCTTGCATTATTCCAGAAAGTTGTGTAAACCAGAATTTGGTGATGACAAGTAAACACATTACTGCATGTTGTATTGTATTTAAACACTTTTTTAAATGGACTGTTGATGCTAAAATTTGTCCTTTCACTTCAGAGGCTTTTCTTGTTACTGCCTCCTAAGCTTCCTTAGCCAAACTAGTTGTTGCCTTCTCTGCCCAAAGTACTTGAGTATAAATATTCAAATATTCCATTCTTCACAGAAATTATAGGCTTGAAAGTTTGTGATTGTTTCATTTTTAGATTGACACTAAAGTTTCATACATAGTAATGTAATAACTCTTAAAATGTAGTTGGATGTTTGCATTTTAATGTGTTAGCCTATGCTGTATGCTTAAGACTATCTTAAATTCATGCTAAGTTTTAATATGAGCATTTACTAGATCAGTTGTGGAGTATTTGTGCCAAGTAGGAAGCACTATAAGAGTTGAGGACTGTTGTCTGTTATGAAAAAACATTAGCAAATAAACTGTGGTTTACTAGCTACTGATGTGTACATAACTTATTTTTTAGTGCATACATGCTGTCAAACCCTAAAATTCGCAAATGCATGTTGACAACATTTAAGTGCTGCTGAGAAAAAATTCAGGAATATCTGTTAATGCACTGATGAGAAATTTAAGTGCAGCTTCTATAAAAATAGCTTTATTTTAATCTAGTCATTGTTTTGGCAAACATCATAGTGTGGTGAGCTGTACATGGCTGCCTGAAACTCAAGCTATGTTCTTTGGCATGAACCCAGGCAGCCACAAAACAGTCTAAAGCCCACCCATATATTTGTATGACTTTCTGTACATGCATGTAGACCGCATTTATTATCCAAAATTATGGGATTGATATGCATTTTTATAGTTTATTTTGTGTTCTTAATTTTTCCCCTCAAATCAAATTTGCTCACACTAATTAACGGACTTAAATTTACTTGGATGATAACTTGGTTCCAGGTTGCATTCCTTGATATGCTGGGTTTGAATTCAGGAACTAATCATGAAAGAGTCAATCTCTTCATTGTCAGTCCTGAGCAAGAAGAAAAAGAGCTGAAAAAACCTTCCCTCCTTCCCCATCTGCAACAACCATAAAAATTTGCATCTTTTTTCCATTTCCCCAGCATTTGAGATGCTCTGATTCTTGTTCCCATATGCCATCATGTGGTTGTGAAGTTTGAAGAACCTAAAGAGAATAGCAGTGCTCCCCCATAGCCTCTTTGTCCATATGCATCTCTCAGGTTGTCTTTACACAGATTAGATTTGTGCCGTATTTTGCCCAGCACACACCATAATGGTGTCCTGGCTCTCGGCTGAGGATTGTTGGCATAAAACTAAAACAACACAGTAGTAGTTAGATATATTTATTAATTTGAGGTGAAACCACTTGTTTCTGAGGAAAGGGTTGCCTCAAGAACTGTGTGGCTTCTTCACTCCTGTTTATGTTGGCTAAAAGTAAATGTTGTGAGGTTGTGAACGAAGTCTGTTCCAGCCATGATTTGGCCACGTTGCAGGAGCAGACATGTTGCACCCTGTGGTTGCAACTGAGGAACTGTTGCCTTTTCAATTTTCTTCCTCTAAAAAAGTAATAAAAATCAAACATTAGCCAGTTCTCCATACCGAATGTCCAAGAGTGCAGAGAAGATATTAACTGCTACATGTTTATAAACCTGGCTCATGTTCCAGTGAAACATATTGATTCTGGGTGTTTTGGTTGTATAGGGCGATCCAGGCCCCATGGGCTTTCCAGGCCCACCTGGGATCAAAGGCCAGAAGGTAAGATTCTATTTCCATGTAACTCATCCTGGCTCAGATCAGTGCCTACCAGGTGGATGTCTGATGGTCAAGAGGTGACAGAAGAACTGCAGGCTTGCTGTTGGTAGTGTGTCTACTGTGCAAAACCTCCCCTTACAACTAAATTAAATGAGATCATCATAGCAGGATATAAATCACAGCTGTTTAGGTTGGTATTCTCCAAAAGGTATGATGTGCCCCTCTTCAGAGAGAAGGGCTACTAGGGAAGGTAGGCTTACCTGGGAAATGAAACCATTTTAATTCAGTTGTGTTCAATTTCAGTATAGTTATATGCTATAATACAGCATATAAAAGTGGTTTTTTGTGTATTATTGTGTATTTTGTAGTATAAAAAAAAGCTCTGTGGGATCATGAGCTCAGTATTTCTGCATTTGAATTATTTGTCTTTTTCCAAACCTGTGCCAGAACTGTTAAAATACAACTCAGGTGGAATAAGTTCCAATTTTGGGTGTTAGATAATGCAGTATTTTTTAATGTGAGAAATTTCAGGTGCCATTTACTGCATTTAAGAAATATATGCAAACTATCACAGTCCTATGTATAAAGGAAAGCATAAGGTAGACATAGTTTTGGAAGGGAACATCAGGGATGATGGTTGAGGAAATGAGACAACCTTTAAAAAAATGAGCAAAATAGACTGAGTGAGTAGAATTTATGTGGAAGGAGAGGTCACCTGGCATAAATCCAGTAGGCTGCTCTGATTAATCAGATGGTGAGAAGCTGGTGAGAAAAATCAGCAAGCAAGGCCAGAGGAAACTGCTATTAAATTATGTCTTTGCAGAATATAGCTTGGTGTTGCAAGTATAATAGAAAAACATGGAGAACAGATACTGCAGCAGAATTTTGAAGTAGTATGTAACACTAAAGGCAGGTTCAAAAGGGTGGAATTAATTGTTAGAAAGGTAGGCTCTGGTATATTTGACTTTAATCTTTAATATAAGCAGAAGAAGAAATGTTAATTAATGCTTACCTGCTATTGAATCTAAAGAAAAATGGCATTGCAACAAAATATATAGTCAGTATTATGTTGTAGGGTGGTTTCATTCAACATTCTCTTCATCTAAAAATGTATGACAATATTTTTTAACTATCTAGTCATTAATTTCTAGAATTGACCAAAACAAGTAAAAATGTGACCAGAAAAGGAAGTTCTTGTTAGCACCAGGAAGGTCGTGGAAATTTATTTTACTGAACACATGGACCACTGTTCACTGAACTGAGAAAATGTATAGGTGTGACAAGAATTTTCATTACCTCTGTTGAGAGTTAACCTACAAGCCTGGACAGTGATAGGTTTTGTCACTGTTGATCACAGGCAGCCTTAAGATTATGCAAGTACCATGTTTTTATTTAATCAGGTTTATAAGTTTGCTTTGAGAACAAAGTATTTTATGTTTAAAGCTTTTAGATGGGAAGCAGCTGTCACTTGTTCTGGATTGAGACTGACATTTGGGGACAAGGAAATGAAAATCTTATGGGCATCATACTTTCTTCCTGCCACAAGAATTCACTCCTTGTGTGATGGTTAGATTCTGTGGAGAATCATGTTCATTTGATCACTGGAAATTTTACTCTGTTTCCGTGTTGTCCACACTCGACACTAACTAGAACCATGTTGATTCCACATTAGAATCACTGCAGCACTGTGGGGTTACAGGTGCTTTGCAATGACACTGGAAAAGAGTTTTACAAAAATTGACTACAATTTTTGCTCTAGTTTATTCCCTATCTAATATGTGTGTGACAATAAATCATAAGAATCTGGGCCTATAAAATCCTGATAAAATTTGCATACCAAAGTAGAGCACAGTAAGAAAGGTGGAAGGAAAAATCTTTGTTTCAACCTGAGAAGGGCTCCATATTTCATTTTGTCTTTACTTTGTCATCATGTAAGGGTGAGCCTGGTAAGCAAATTTCAAAGGCAGTATACCTATGGTAATATGAGCATTATGCTATTAAGTGTCATTATGCTATTAAGCTTTATGCTACTGAGTGTCTCCCACTGCATCTTCCATGGAATGCAGTTTTCCTTGAGCAGAAGGAAACTCCAGTCCTGTGAGAGAAAAGTAGCATTTCCATTCCTTGGGATACTTGGGCTGAGTTGCTAGGTGAAATCTTAATTTTGGAATAAAGATCAGCAAACAAGATAAAATGGAACTCTTAAGGAAAAATAAAACAAAACTGTTCTCTGATGAAACTTTTTGTCAAAACTGGAGGCAGTATGGTGACTGTGGAGCTGATAAGTGAGCATTGGGAGGACTCATGACAGCACTTGGGAGTCCATTTATTTGCTGCACTTTCTCTAGCTGATGGTTGTAGCATTAGTCGTAACACTTTACCTACTGATTTTTACAGGTTATGCGACTTCTGGGCACTCTAATGTAGTTGCCAATGGTGCTAAATTTTTATTACAAATACCTAGAAATTCTGGTAAAGCACAGTGGAAATACTCAGCCTGAATAGTCCTTGCTATCATATACAGAGTGCTGTATACAGACTTCACTCAGGCTGGGTCCCACTGTGCTGCACATGGTAGAAGTCAGACACTTAAACTTGCTACATTTTAGTTGGTAGTAAATATTTTTTCTCTCATGCAGACTAAATTATTCTTACAACTTGCTGTGGTTTTGAAATGTGCTTCAAGTTTATAATTGGAAGCTTCAAACCATTCTATTCCACATTGAGCTTTTAAGTCAGAGAATTAATCTTCATTAGAATTGGGAAGGTAATTGATTTAAGCAGAAATCAGTCCATCTCACTTTTTTTGTGTGCCTTTGAGTCTGTCCATACAAGTGTTTATCAGCTAAAGTGACTCACTTTGAAAAAATTGTGGTCAACTTTTCTTTGAGCATTTCTGTATATAGCTTTCCTTTTTTTCTAGTACAAAATAAGGAAACTACTGAGGGGTTTCTTCTAGCTACACCTACTTCAGTTGATTATTTAAGTATAGAGAGAAGATAAAATTCTGTAATGGATAAAATTCATGAGATAAAGGATTGGCTGGGGCTGTAAAAAATTGTAATTTCCTGTGGCATACTTCAGGAGCTAAAGAGGAATTACTGGTTTATGCCAAAATTGTCACCAAGCAAAATAATTATATCTTTTAATTTTGTATATGATAATAAAATTAATTTCATGCAGCAATACAGTTGTGGTTACACAGAAGCTTTTCCAAAACTTTGGAATACCTGATCTGCTGAAATCAGTTGCAGGATTTCTTTTTATTTACAGTGAGTCTCAAGTCTCTACTGACTGATGAGTATCATCATGCTGCAAGGCAGACAGATGTTTAACATCAGCCAAGACACTCCTGCTGCTCAGTCAACGTCTGGGAGTCCAAGTTTATGATAGATTTCTATCCGGAATAAGGATTGCTTTGGTCTTTTGTCTTTCAAGCTGTAGCTCTTGGACTTGTGTATTCCCAGTATCTCTTGCAAGGGATGTGGAGACCAGACACTTGGCTTCTGCATCAGTCATGCAGCAGTGAAGCCTCCCTTTTAGGCCAGCTTGCCTGGATATGTTTAGTCCTGTGTAAAGATGTTTAGGAAGGTGTTCCTTTTTCAAGTGCAGTGATGGAGAAGGCAGACTCCAGCTCTATTTTAATTCTTCTTTTTTTTTAAGAGTTAAAATATGCTTTAAATGGTCGATGTACAGGGAGTGAAGTTTGAGTTTCATCTCTTTCTGTGGTTCCAGCACCACAGAGAAGATTTCTGGGATGAGGCTGTTCTTGCTACCAATATAAATTCCATAGTACAAAAGCCAAAATTTGTTCTATCTTAATTTTAAAAAGGGGTGGTTTGTGTCCTGAAAGGTCTGTCTTTAAGTGTGTCCTAGAACAGTCTGGGATAACTCTCTACACCCTTCCTCTGATCTGCCTTGTTTAGAAAGGGCATTGTGACAAGGATTTGGAATGGAGAAATGCACAGTACAGAATCTATGACAGCATCCCATGTATTCATTTGTTTTAAAGGGATCAAGTCTGAAACTGCCTTTAAGCATACTGATGCCTTGAAATTGTCTAAACTGCCAAGTTTTCTCACTTTTCTCTAGCTCAGTTTTCATATGAGCTGCTGAATGTAAACCATAGTAATTCTGCAGGCAAACAAGTTTGGATTTTTTTCCTTGATAAAGAATTGAGTAGAAAAAGGTCCATTTTGTTTGTTTAATTGTACTTTTTACCGATCTCTTTCTCTACCTGCAGGGTCTTAAGGGTTACCTGGGACTGCAGGGACCACGGGGTGAGCAGGTAAGGGATGCAAGCAGAGTGCACTGTACTCTGCAGATGAGCAATTAGGATATAAGAATGTATAATCCATTATAAGTGTTCAATCTAAGCAAGCTGTGTAACCTGCTTAAGGAAATATTGGACAGGTTTTGAACAAGAATTCAGAGTGTGTAGAGTTCAGTGTGGTAAAAAAGTCATCTGAATGAAATGGAGAAAACCAGCTTGTTTGTCAACTACCACACCAACTGGGAGGATGTTGATGTAAAATTCTTATGAGAGGCACATTTCAAACCTCTACTGATTTAATGCATTTTACATCTCCTAGCCTGTAGGAAATGAATTAGTTATTCAGCACTTTTTCAAACTTTCATGTTAGTTCAGGAAGAAATCTGAATGTAATTTCAAAAATTCCAATTGCTGAGTCTCTTCTTACGTTTATGAGGCTCATAACAGCAGAGTAGATGGAAGAAGTCTCCTTTTGGATCACGCTGAAAAAGAAATGGTGATGATAACTGATGCTAAACACCTGAAAGGAGATGAGAACTCAAGAATATCATTCATAACTTTCCTGGGTTTTATGCCCAAACCTGAACTGAATAAGTTGTGATTTTAATTACATTCTCACAGGAAGTTTTCTGTGATTGTAGTCTATCAGTGAGACAGAGATAACCAGTGGGGGGGGGGGGGGAAAAGTTTATTCTCAACAACAGGAGAAGGTGGAGAGAATTGTATACATTTGTGATTTATCCTGTGCTATATTGACCTGATTGTGGAAGAAACAAACAAAAAATTTGCTCTGTAAGGACACAAGGATTCTTTAATGAAAAGTTTAATATATTTGTTTCAAATACACCTAAGACCAGTGCAGGTTCCACATCGTAGGGACCTGCTTCCTATAGCTCTCCTGAATTATTTTTGAATTACAGAAATAGCGCATGCACTCTTGTATTTCACAAAATCTTAGACACTATTTAAAGGATATGTGACTGAAATTGGCAGTTACTTATGTATGATGAGTCAGTTTTTGGGTGTTCTGTATAGCTTGCTTAAAGAGTATTTTTTCCATGTGTTAAGCTGTGTCATATGAGTAGATGTTAAAAGAGAAATGATAAAACAAACTCCAAACTATGACATTAACTATGTTTGTTGTTTATTTTCCTTTTCTTTCTTCCTTTTCCACTTAGGGAATTCCAGGAATGGCTGGCAGTATTGGGGCAGTTGGTTACCCTGGCAGGCAGGTGCAGTAACTATACAAATGTCTTTGCATTTTATTTTTTTGTTTTTCTCATTTATTCTTTTCAGAAGTACTCTATCTAACTCTTCTGAAACTACTAATTGTAAAAATATATTCGTTTACATCCTGTCATTTTTCTTTGAAACAAATATCTTTCTCTGGTAGTGGCCTGGAGGGAATGTTGAGTCTCATGGCTTTAAAACTTTGATACGTTAGATGCAGTAATGCTGTTCCTTTCTGGAATATATAAATGGCATTGCCAAAGTACTGAATGTCTGAATACTTTACGCTCCCTTCATAAACCTCATGTAGTTCTGTGTGTTTTTTCTTCTTTGTATTTCAAGTCCAGAAGCATTAGGAAACTGCCTGTTCCTCCTGATTTTTCACCAATGTGTTTATTTCACTGCTGAAACTATTTCTTTGGTCATTTAGGGAAGAGGAACTTTAAAAGTTAGGTGTTTTTTCCCATTGGGATATTTTAGGAGAACCAATAAAACCTGAAAGCAGCTTTCTTTAAACACAAGTATAAATATTACACTATATTTATATTTATGTAAATATTATATAAATATTGGTTTATGTATAAAGTAACAGATATCTCAGAGCAGTAATACAAATAAGATATGAAGTAGAAATTCTCAGCATTTTCCTCATGTAAGGGATATGAGCCAAATTGACAACAACTGACTTTGTGGTTTTGTCTGCTTAAAGAGTGAATTTGACCAATAGTTCAGTATTTTGTTGGATTAAGTTTGTAATGGCTATATATTTTAAAGTTCCATTACAATATTTTATAGACTAAGGGATGACAACATTTTTTGTGTTGATTCACGTAAAATGTTTAGAGCATTTGGACCACATATGCAATTCTGACATTCGCTTGAACATGATTGAAATGTATCCAAATATAAAAGCTCATAAAAAATCCTGTGAAGCTGTGTCACTGTAATGCCTGATCAGTGTGTCTGGAAAAAAAATTTCTCCCAGAAGAAATAATTTTAGCATAATGGAAGTTTCAACCATGATCTGTGTTTCAGCCATGCATTAATGGGAGACCTTTATGAACATGGTCCCAGGGGACTAACTGACTACACCTTCTTCAGTCTTAAAGGTTTCAAGAATGTGTTGCCAGTTTACAGTTAACAAGTGCTGTTGCAGTTCTTTTACACAGAGAGTATCTGATTGTTTAGAATTAATTCCAACTCCTGTCTTTTTGTAACAGGGCCTAGCTGGACCAGAAGGTAACCCAGGTCCTAAAGGAGTAAGAGTAAGTAAGCATCTTAAGCATTTTGATATGCATGTCTATTTTTACCCATGCAGTAGGTAAGAAAGGGAGTGAGGGATTTAATTCACCTGTGCCAGTTGTATGCCTGAGGAGCCACTCTGCGTTTATAGCACCTACTAATGAGAAAACAGAGTTTCTTTCAAGATATGTGCAAGAGTTTATTTTTTTTTCTCTTGGTGAGCAGTGTAGAGCAGTTTCCCATTGTCCATCCTCTCACTTGCATGCAGGAGAGAGAAGAAAGCAATGTTTGTGAGGGCTGAGCGGATGTTTCAGGCCTGAAGCATTATTTCCGTAATGGAGGCTGTCCAGAAGGGAGACATATCTGACATTTGCAATCTGTAACAGCTACAGAAGTAGATAAAGGAAAACAGACTTGTCACATAAAAACCATGAAAGGGATCTTGAGATTTCAGAATGATTCAGTCATAGTTATATGTATCCCAGGCACTAAAGGTTCTTAATGCTCTGCGCGTTCAAGGTTTGGTTTTGGTTATTCGTGGAAGCAAAACAGATTGGTTTTTATTCCTGGCTGGTTTGGGGGCTTTGTGTGTGTGTGTGTTTTATGGTGCTCTTTCTCTGTTTCTTGGTGGTTTGGGTTTTTTTTTTTTTGAGGGTTGTGAGTTTGTTGGGTTTTGTTTTGGTTTGATGTTTTTGGGTGGGTGCTGTGTAATTTTGTTTTCTTTAAATAGACACAAGAGCATGCCTACACATGCTTGTGCATGGATAAGTATTTCTTCAGGCTGACTCTCACCATCAAGTAGTAGGCACAGGTTTACAGAAACTTGTATGTTGCTGGTTGCATCTAGGATTTGAAGGAGGCTTTTACTGGGTGTTAGCAGCTCATGTACAGGTTGCTCAGCAGTGTATTGTGTTCACAAGTATCTATTAATATAATCTTATTGTGTTGCAAGGGTTGCCTTCTGTCTTGTTTTTTTAGTGTACTTACTAGAAGCCTTAACCTGCAGCAGCTTCTTAAACACATCTGGGGGTTTTGGAATTTTTTTTTTTAATGTCAGTTTTGATTACAGTGATGGGAAAAATTAGTTTGGCAGGATCAAGTGCCAACAGATATTACACCCTCAGGGATTGTTTGTTTTATGTTTCTTCAGTTTATTTTTGTTCAGATTCTCATCTGCATTTTGACTTGTTATCCCTTCAGTGAACAAGATATAAGTGATCCCAGTCACTTTCCTAAAAGTTACTTCTACTCTGTTTACACAAAGCTGAAAATGGCCAATGTGTGAGTAATTTTAGGGAAAAACACCTTAAGGCTAAATCCTATGTATGAATTCTAAAAGTAACTTCCAGTAAAAATGATGATACAGCCCTCTTGATGCATACTCCTGTGCCATGGGGGTATATAGGAATATGATAAGAAGTCTCTTTAGAAATTAAGGTTTAAAATACTCTTGTAATCAAACTGTGTTCTGCCTCTCAGCTGTTTTAAATAACTGTAGAAAGTAGATGCACCTCTCATTAGGTCTGGATGACAATGTAGGCACTGTCTTCCATAATTAAAAAAACCCGATCAACCCCCAAGAAATTAAATCATTACCACTGGAGATACATGAAAGCAAAGAATTTTATTTTAGTAACTACTTTAATATTTTATTCCTATCTCAGTTTGAACCTGGTAGTGCAGCATCCATTTCTCCATACAACTCATGAATGGTGGAAGAGAAATGCATTGTGACTGAACTATAAGAAAAACATTCTGCTTATATTAATATAAATGCTTTTCTTATAAGAACTCTTACATATAACAATGATCACACAGTGTTATTAAGGATGAGAACTTCTTTTCTGATGGAGTTCATGAATAAGGTTAATTACAACAAAGGTTGCTGATTTCATCTAATAAATAATACATCTGATGCAACCTTGTCTTATTAGAAGTACTTCTACGAGTAACTTAGTACTTCTTCATTAACTGATGCTGTGCCCTTATTACGGGAAATTGTTTTTGCTGTTGGTTGGAGAGTAAATCCTAGTCACACCTAAACTTCTAGAGCTTCACTGGTAGTTTCAAATGAGGCTGAATTTAATCTTTGTGTCATTAACCCATTGCTGGCCAATACTGAGGGACAAGCAGCCTTGAAATCAAGCACTGTTCTTACATTTTTAGGGTTTCATTGGTCCTCCAGGTGTGGCAGGACAACCAGGACCTGAAGGAGAAAGGGTAGGCCTAATGGAACATTAATGAAATGTTGATTCAAATGTTTGTGTGGTAACACAATGTCTGTTGCAATAGGGGGAAATGTACAAGATTTAATGATTCATTTAAATATTTTTTGGCTAAAAGCAGAAACTAATGTAAAAAAAGAAGATGAATAGGTCATACCCAATTAGTCTAATCAATGAAATGTCTTAATGCTAAAGTAAAATGGGGAGCAGCTGTAAACAATTATTTTACTTTAATCCACAGCTGCAAGGATTAGGGTTATTTTTTTCTTCAGCAAAGCATAAATGAATATTTTTCATTCAAGCAATTTATTTTTGTCAGTGATTTATATTTTTCTCTTGTTGGACGATCTTTGCAGTAGAACCAGCCAGGGAAGTGTTAATCTCTATCACTCTGTGCTGGAGCTTTTTCTTATTGCACTTGAGCAAAAAGGCTGTCTGGACATGTACTGTGATGGGAGCAGGACAGGGCCCTTTTTCACAGTTGTTCTGATACTGCCACAATAAAGGCAAGCAAAGTTTGTGTTTCTGCTGTAGGACGTTGTCTCTATGATACTTTACTCAAACCTTTCTTTTTTTCTTTTTATAATGGTGCTTCTCACATTGTGTTTTTCCAATTAAATGTAGGTTTAATTACTTGGATTTAAGTATTGAAGAAAAGAAAATCTACCTAACAATGGGTTATTTCTTTTTCAGGGTATCCCAGGCCTCCGAGGAAAAAGAGGTCCTAAAGGGAGACAGGTAAAGCTTCTAATACTTGTTACAATCCTGCTGCCAATGTAAATCCACCTGGAATTAACTCTGTAGCTTTAATCAGCTTAAAAATGTTCAGTTTATTTTTGTCCATAGATGACTTCCTATTGCTTTCAATTAGTACTTTTCAGAACTGCAGATTCTGTGCAGGTTATAAGTACTAGATGCTTTGAAGTGTGGAAGACTTATCACTGTGAGCCTTGTGGCAGGTTACTGGTATCAGCTGTGAGGAGAGTTAGAAGGTCACAGAAACACACAAATGTATTCTGTAAAATTGGTGTTAGCACAAGGTGCAGATATGATGCAAGCTTCATAAGTCTGGTGTTGGTTTGGATGAAAATCATCTTCTTCTAATGTCTGATATTTCTGCACTGTAGTAAATTAAAGCTGTTCTCTACCTAACATATATTTCTACAGCTGAGAATAAACACAAATCTGCCAAGTATACATGATCAAGGTTTACATATTTCCTGTGGTGTGTCTTCAATGCCAAATGTTTTGTTTTCTGTTGCAACCATATTATTTTAGGTCTTTGAAGCTATCCAGGAGTTTCCTGTTTTAACTTTCTTGTGGCTTGAGATTGGAAAACACCATAGGGTTCTCCAGCTGTGCAGTCACTTGTGCTCAGAAGTTAAGATGATTTTCTTCTATGCTGTTGAAAAGATTTGTCCAGCAGTAGTATGATTATCGTTATTTGGCCCTTGATGTAGGCTGTGAAAGTTGCAGAGGGATCTGTTTAATTGTGTTTTGTTTTCTGTGTGATCTAACACCAGCCAAAAAGTCACTAGCCTACAAGATATGCTTTGACATAAAGAAAGGCAAGCAAAATTACATAAAGCCTATAGACTGCTCTTTCTGAAGCTTCCATGAGACAATATCGTTGTTTGCATATAATTTGGATGCAATGCTCCTTTTTGCCTCTGAGTGTTGGGCAGGAAGGGCTCTGTGCCATCAAGCCCTTGCAGAACTTGTCAGTGTCTTGTGCTGGTGAGTCACGTGCAGCATTTAAAAAGGAGTAGAACCTGGATGGGAATCAAAGGCTCCAGTGTGAAATAGGAAGTGGAGGTGACAGCAGAGTATGCTGAAACACGTTTTGCCCTCTACTCTCAGTCTCTGTGGCAGATTGCACTGAGGCTTCTGCCTGCCAGTGTAGTGGTTCGTGTAGTATTTGTCCCAATCCATAGCAGTCACTTGGTGCTGTGAGTGCTGGGCTAAGCAGTAATTTTCCATTTACAGTAAGAGCAGAGCTTCTATCAGTGCCAGCCTATGTTCTGTAATGACTTTGATTCACATAAGTGACAGAGCACCAAAAGCATCTCTGCAGAATGTCTGTGATTACCTTTATTCAGTACCAATTTCTTTGTAACATTGTAATTTCCTCAATCCCAAGGTTCATTCCAATTCCTTTCTATGATCTGTACTTATTTGACTGAAGGCTACTAATATGGAGCTCAGCCAGGGGAGCAATCACATGGGAACCTGGCTTGAAGTACTTTGCTGGATCACAAGCTTAGAGAAGACGTGTTATTTTAACCCCCAAAGCAATGATAGCTGTAATGACAAAGTTTTTTGGCATAGTGCCCTGGAGTTAACAATGCTTTGGGTCAGGGCATTGTCACTAAAAGAAATTTGGCATGGGAATTCTACAGTGCCTGAAGTCAGGGTCCTCACCTTTTGTTCTAGGGTGTAACTTATGTTTTTTTTTTTTTTTTTGGATAAAGCTGTCCCTAATAATACTTGAGAAAATAAAAACCCTGTCTGACTGGCAGAAATATTTTTGAGAGATCAGATCCCAAGTGTAATCTCATTTTTGGAAAGCATAGTATTTTTAAATAAAGAAATTTTAAAGTATAGAAGAAGTGGATCATACAAGGGATTGTAAGCATTTATAACTGACAAAATGCTGCTAGTTAGTAGGTTTATTGTAACATTTTTGTAACATTTCTGGCATATTTGAAATGGAACAAAATATTCAATTGCCTGAATCTATAGAGTGAGGATTTGTTTGAATTTTGTATTTGTTTTGCATACAAAATCATTTAAAGAAAATATTTCATGGTAGAAGTATGTATTCAATTTCTTTCTGTTGTATCATCCTGATATTAAGTTTGACTAGTTATGCAATATTTTTAATGCATTTTCTATCTTGTTAGCATGATACATTCTGCTTTCATTTGGGAGAAGATTTTTACATCATTTTCTTCTGTCTGTGATTAGTTAGTTGTCAACTTGTCAGAACAGACCTTGTAAATTTTATCAAGAATTTAGTAATCAAGTCCATTGTAACTGTAAAAACAGTTCAGGTTCGGTTTTATATTAAAGTTATGAATAATCATCCTTTGTATGCTTAATAATAATGTTAAATGATAATATTGATTTAATAAAACAGTTGTTGCACAGTAGTGTTATTATATTGGTCCCAGTTTTGTACTTTTGTGACTGTTCGTTTTGCTTTCATTTTTCTGCTTACTAAGATAGATTTTTCAGTATCAGTTCAAAGACACCTGATGTTGAGAATGATTATAAAGACTGGATGATCTGTCACTTTTGTAACTCTTGCAAAGCTGGGATTGTGCTGTATCATTTGTGATTCTGTGGTTGGTAAAACTGTCCCATGGCATCCTTAATTTCCCTTTTGAGGCCTTATTTGTGAGTTTCAAAATAATATACATGTTGTGACAATTCTGCCTCTTCCAACATCGTAGGCAGTGCAACCAAAATATGCTGTTTAGGAAAGGGTCATAAATTAATTTTTGGCTTTATACTCTTAGTTGATAGCTTTTAACAACATAGTCACTCTCAAATATCCATTTTGCACATATAAAATTTTACACTACATTTTCAGAGCTAAGAAAAAAATGACTAATTGTGTACAACCTTGAGAACTAATTAAATCTGCTTAACAGACCATTACCTAAGAACCTCTACTTTTTAAATGATAAAGTGGCAAAAAGATGAAGACCTGTATTGTCAGATTTTATAGTTACAGCTATAGATTCTTATTTGTGAGTTCTGTGATCAAGTGCTGAACTAAAAATTCCTGGTTGTGAGAATTCCTATGTTTAGCTTTTCTGAATTAACAGGAGAAAGCAGAAAAAATCTCCACCTAAAATCAACCCAAAAGGTGCTACAGAAGGCTGTCTCAGATTATTTCACATTATCTTGCAAGATGGTGAGAATTAATAGCTATTCAGTAATTTCAATATATTTTGGCAGTACAGATGTATATATATGCATAAAATGTTGCCTTCATTTTTATAAAAGTTTGGCTTGTTACTAAAGCCAAATATGGCATAAGCAGTACTTAAACTACTTTGATTTATGATATGATTTTTCCATCTCCTTGACACAGTTTTAGATAATCTGCCTGAGTACTGTTGGAATACTATTGTATGATGATGTATAGCCCCCATTCCATTAAGGAAAGACACTGCTGTAGCAAGTCCTGAGCTGGACAGCTGTGGGATGCCCTCCAAACAAAGCAGCTTAAAAAGGCCAAATAAAACCTGTCTTTTACCTGCAGCAGGTTTGAACATGGTTTTACAGAGGTGAAAGGTTAATGCCTCCAAGTACTGTTCCTGATACACATGGAGAGGTTAAAAGCTTTTGAAACACTGAAAAGACAAAGAAGAGCGTTTCACATAAAAATTATTGCAAGGATGGAATTTCCTCCTTTTTCCCATGGAGGTGGATTAGTAATGCTTAGGTTTAATGTGGCTCATTTCTTGAGGTCAGTGCACCTCTCTATTATCTCAGTACTCTAATAATACTGTGTGACATTTTTGAATTCCAAGAAAAGGCTCCTTGGTTTGAGTGCCATAGCTTGGATTTTTCCAGGTAGAATCCCTTTCCAGCTTAGTGTTTTGCAAATTTTCTGGTAAACTCTTATATAGACCTTATAGACCTGTGGTTAAAAAATGATTTTGACTCCTCAGTAGATCTGCCTTACCTCCCTTCTTCTGATTTCATACAGTGATTACGTAGCAGTTACGAAAATATTTCACAATACTGCTTCAAACTAATAGCATGAGTTTCTAGTTAGCTATATGTGGCTCTTCCAGTAAAATAGTGAGATCTGCCTAGCAATACTAAAGTGATAAAAATTAATTAAAAAACCCTTCATACCACCCTCCCACCCCCATCCCCCCTAAAAATCCCCCCAAAAAAATCAAATCACTTTTCCCCAGCAATTTATGTGCTTCTGCAGTGGGCAAAATCTGAAAGAAGTAAAACAATTTTTAAAACCCTATCAGGAAGGAAGGAAGACTAGAGCCAGTAAAGTGGTGGAATTCCATTCCATTTTCTTTCTGAAACAAGAAATGGAAATTCTGTTTTAAGCTTCGATGCTTGACTTGGCAAATCAGATTTCTTTCCTGTTCTGATAATCTACTCTCTGAAGTCAAAACTCTCATAAAATAAATGAGGCTTTACTAGGTCTTGAGTTACTGTTTCAGTGTCTAGATGCAGACTAAGGCAAGTGTTCACATTGGTTAGAAAGATGAAAATTTTGATTTCTAATGAATATGAGATCTCATATTCTGAGATGCCAGCCATTAATATTTGGGGATGAGTTAAGGAAAGAAAGACAGATGTTTTCGTGAATGTTGAAGCTAGCAGGAAAAAAAATTGAGTTAAAAATGAGAAATAGGAAAACAAGTTCCAAGAAAACAATTCAAGTAATATTTGTTTAATATTGCTTTAAAAGTAATTCAGTTGTCTGCTTTTTCCATATGTTTTCATTGTGTATAGTTGTATCATTTAGGGTTTATGACTTAGGAGACAAATATCACTATTCTGTTCATTTGAGCTGTGTTGCTGAAACTTTCTGCTTTCCCCATTTCTCCATCACACTCCCTGCATCTATTTATGATGTCTTAATTCCCCAGACCTATGGGAATTCAGTGTTCAGACCACCTTTTACATCTTGAATAATGAACAGGTATTTTCTATTCTGCTTTAGGGTTTTCCAGGTGACTTTGGAAATAGAGGCCCCCCTGGTCCAGATGGAAGTCCTGTAAGTATTGTGTGTTGATTAACATGATAAAATCTGTAAAACTCAATATTAACTCCTCTCCAAAATTTAAGGAGATTTTTGCCTCAAAAGAAATGTCTTCAAGTCCACAGGAAAAATTTGGACTGCTAACTTTCCCATGGAAATTGCTAGGAAACCACTATAATAGGTATAAAAAAGAGGAAGAAAATACTCAGAAAGCTGCCAGGAGTACGCATTTTCCACTGCTGCATGTGCTGACTACCTTGAGAATCAGATCTCTTGCTGTCCTCATTGCATTACTAATGAATATTCTGTCTTCAAACGTTCTTGCATTAGATATGACTTTGTGTTGTTTATTTAAACTGTTATTCTAAGATCACCTTAACAAAATAGGATTCTGCCTGTATGTAAAACCCCAGCTTTTGTGTGCTTGTGCATTTGATAGTTGATTTCACCCTTTGAACTGGTACTAAACACAATTATGCTAGCATATCATTTAATGCATTGTAATCGGTGTGATAACAGCTTTGTCCTTGGCACTGTGTGCCCTTGCTCTGTGGTGTTCAGCCTGTGGCACAGTCACATCACTTCACAGGCTGCCCTCAAAGGAGCTTTGCTGTCTTGCTCTATTTGTAGGGAAACTCAGGTTTCCTTTGGTGTCAGAAAGCAGTGAAAGGCTTTGGGCAAGAGAAGAGAACAGCAATAAGTGCTGGGTAAAAGAGCAGCTGATTTAAATCTTGTATTGTTGGATACTCCTTTGGAACCTGCTATCAGTTTGCGTCTAAAGATTTTTTTTGATATGCAACAGAGTAATCAACTAGACAGAGTTTCTCTATTTTTTGAAAGTCTGCCTTGACACCCATCTTAAAAACTTGTTTTAGAAACTTACATGAAATTTGCTAGTAGGTTAATAATGTTTGGTGTCAACATTTTGGAACACAGGAAAAAAATTCTTACGCATTTCTGGTCCCTAAGGCAAAGCTTCCCTTGTTGGAATGTCAGGTGATATCAGTATGGTTTTCATCCTGAAAACCCGCTGAGGGGTTGAGTGTCACCAACTACTTTGGAAATGATATTAAAAGGTGAGTTCATCCTTCCCCTCCTTGTATTCCCAAGTCTCCCTCCATTCCTGATAAAGCAGATATTGTCTTTCCACCAGATCTGCGGAACAGTACTTTAATAGAAACAAGCTCAGAAAGCCTGGATCTGAAATTACAGACTTTGCACGTTACAAAGAAGCCTGTTTTACTTCAAGCATTTGCAAACAAGTTCCATCTAATCTGCCAAGACAGCTGCTGATCTTACTGCCTTCCTTGACAGGCAGCAAGCCCTCTCCCCTTTTCCCCCAAAGCTCACCCTGCAGGGCTTGTTCAGGCAAGGGGCCAGTGCTGCAGCTGCAGGGGTCTGCAATGCTAAAGGCGTATTTACAGAGCCTCTCTGTGAGCTGGCACTGGAGACCAGGGGCTGCCTGGGACGCCTGTGGCAGCAGGAACTTGAAGGGAAAACATTTCTTCCCATGTGCTGACTTGACATTAATGACATTTGTCTCCATGCCTGATTTCTTCTGCTTAACTGACCAATGCCATCCTTCATTCCCACAGCACCCTCTCAATTCTCTGAGGATGTCAGTCTGCCTTGGAGGATGTTGCTGGAGCATTCAGCTTCCCCTGTGGATAGTTTAGAGCAGGTTGGAGAAAGTGTGTAGGCACCCAAGGAGGGAGGAGAGCACAAAGATTCCTCTGTGCTATGTCCAGCAGCCACACCCAGTTGGACACTTCTAGAAGGACTTAGATTTGCTTGCATAAAACTTCCCCTTCCCTGTGGGTGCCAACAGGCTGCAGTGGACCCTGTGTGTCCACTGAGTAGCAGGCCCCAGGTGTTGGGACAGCTTGCATGAGACTTGGTGACCTGGAGAGCTACAATACCTGGTTCACTTAGGACAGAGAGACTTAGCAGCTGTTTCAGCAGCGTTTTAGCCTCTTTTGAGTTAAACTGGGACAGAGGCAGCAGTGGAATACTACTGAGTTTTTAAGTTCTATATGAAGTACAAATACCATAGTCTGTATCAAGAAATAATCTTTCATAAAGAGAGTGTAGCCTTTAATTTGCAGAGGTCTTTCTATGAACTGAGATGGTGTTCTTATTTATTTTTCAAAGAAATCTAAATAAACTCATTTTTCACCCTCAAAAAATTGTTTTTTCTTCCTTTCACTTGAAGTATCATGGTAAAAAAAGTCTCATATTCCTACATTAACAGCAGAAATGCTCCCATGATGCAAATATCTAGTGATCAAATTCCACGATCCAGGGATTTTACTAAGTATATTTCTCTATACAGTTAAAAGCTGTCACTCTTTGGAAACTGTAAAAATCAAAACTAACTTGCTTTGTAGGTCACTTTTATCTTACCACTGGGATTTCTTTTTAAATGGTAAAATTCAGATAATCTAAGATAACTTTCTTTAAAGGGAATTGTTGGTGGTGTTGGTCCTCCTGGATTTCTAGGACTAAGAGTGAGTATGCTTTTATTACTTACTTTGATATGGCTGCATTAGACTATTTGTCTTGAGTATTTGTGCAATAGTTAAAAACCATTATGAAAAATCAAGGATTTAAACAGCTTTTGTTTTAGATAGCCACGATTTTAAATAATATCACTCTACAAAACTACTATCATGTTGGCAGCTTGCAGCATTTCTACCCTTGGTGTGGATTGTATTTGCTTGTTTCTGATCCAGTGTATTTGGGTTTTTTGTTTGAAATGACCAAGTTTGCTAGCTCCTAGCACTTAAGCCAGTGTGAAAGGTGCAGTGGTCTCAAACATTTTAATGACGACAGTCCTCATTGGTTCCTGAATTAAACAGAATTAATTTCTAAGAAATATTGCTTTATCATGTTTACAAGATCATATTAATTTTTTTGAAAATATTTATGGAATAAAGCTGTGATGCTCACTTTGGAGTTGCACACAATAGTTGTATTTATCAATTGTGCCAGAGAAACTCTGTGAGTCCTACAGAAGGTGGGAAAGACTTTCATTCTGAGTGGTCTCACTCTCTTGTTTTTTTAATTCATGTATTTACTCATAGAAGACCTCTGATTCCTGATGTTTTCTCAGTCATGTCAGGCTACACAGACACGTTCTTAACAAGAGAGAAAAACCAAGTGTTTACACTTGAATTAAGAAAGCCATGATTGTCTCCAGTGTTTGTTTTGTGGGTTTTTTGATATCTGCAGATCTGAAACATTCTTGCTGTTTGTACTTTACTCTGATGGTCATCTTACTTTTCCTTTGAAGCACAACAGTTGAGTTCAATTGTTACTCAACTGTTCAATTCAATTGTTATTCCTGTAAGTCATCCCTTGCTGCCTGATTAGGATTGTTACGGCATTGCCATAGTGAAAACAAAAGCTTGGTCAAGAAACCTCTGTAGCTTCCAGCCTTCATCATGCAAACATGATTTTCTGTGTTCTGGTCAGTTGACATGGTCAGGCCAATTGACGCACTCATGAGACTGGAGCCTGCACTCTTGAGAATTTGTTTAGAATTGTGGTTTGCTTTTCTCTCTTACATGACTGTCTTTGGAATTTAATCTCAAAGACTTTGATAATTGTACAAATGTACCTGATGCTTTTATAAAAGCCTACTATATGTCACTTCCAAAAATATACCATTACTGATTATTTTGACTAAACTTATTAGTTTAGCCCTACCTAGAGTTCATAAGCATAAATGTTTGCAGGATCAAAGCTGCATGTGCCTTCTTGCTAAGTTTCACTCACTTACAGAGAGACTGAGTATCAATAGTTTTTTGTGAAATAGAGAAATAATTTTCAATAACCAGACCAAAGCTTTTGCTGCTTGTACGTAGATGGAATATAACCATAATGAGAGCTATTTCTTTGGGGGGGGAAAAAAAATCAAAGAATTTGGTGGCATGTTTGTTTTGAACAGCATGAAATTAATAATTGTTTAGAGTGTGAGCTCCATTTGAGTTGCCTTCTCTTGTTTATATGAGGGACTCTTTCACATGTTTCCAGTCTATGGGTTAGTCTGGTTTTCTCCTTCACAGTCAGATAATTGGAAGAGCTGTGCTTTGTTCCAAAGTCTCTTTACAAGGGACCATTGCTTTCTCTAATCTGTAGCAGAATTTCACCAAGACCCTGGGGGAGTTTCAGGTGACCACAGCATGCCCAGGTGCAGCCTGTGTGATGCAGCCTGCTCTCCAAATGGGTCTGTGCTCCCTGGCTTTCTCTTGTGCAGGCAGATGCTAGTGGTCATCCAAAACTCAATGAAGAGCTACAGTCCTCAATGTTTGCTTTAAAATACTTTGTGAATCATAACACATTGTACTACTACAAGATGCAATATTGAACGTGAGATTAAATATATTTTTCTGGCAGAAACCAAGAACGTTAATTCAAATAGCTTGTCCAGCCCAGCTGTGTGCAGTCTCAAGAGTCAGTTATATTTTTGTCTTTGCTCATGAGAGCAACGGCAAAATGAGCAGCAGCAGCAAGCTGAGTCCAGTAATTCCTTCCATCCATGATTTTTTTCAATATACAAAGCAGTTGCCAAGTTCAGAGTTTTGGCTGGCTGAACAGTCAGTCTTTCAAGATTTAGCAAGGCTATGAGTTTTAATAAGATGAAGAGTTCCAGAAAATTTACTGCTAGATACCCAAATTAGCTTTTCTTTTTAATTTTTTTAAAATACTTTTTGGTTTTAAAAAGCCCACTTAATACTAGGAAAACTTTAGTTTTCCTTTTCTGGTATTTTATCTTTTTGACTGGAAAATGCGATTTGGTTTTAGTTTCACTTGTCACTTAGAAATGTTGGAAAAGGTACACTTGATGTGGCTGCAGGTTTTATTGATCAGCAAGTTTTATCCAAAGTGATAAGCATATTTTAACATATAGGAAGGTTATTGAAAGTGAAGTATGATTAAAAAACCTGACAGACTAACTAATTCAGCACTTTTTCTGTTTTATTTTTGTGTAGTTCTTTGCTGTTAATTAAGTCATTCAATGTATCCGGAGACTGTGACAGGTGTTTAATGAACTTGAATGTTGTAAAGCTGATTTAGAATTCTTCCTGTTGTTGTTGTAAGCTAAATTTCCCAGCTCAGTATTCCTCTGTGATTTTCCAGTCAATGCTGTTGTTACCAAAAGTGTGCATTTTGACATTCAGTATCATTAAGGCTTAAATGCCTTGCTGAACCAGAATATGTAGCACAACTTAGAGACAGCAACATAAACAATTTACTTGATCAGTTAGCATGACAGAATATATCATTTAAGTAGTCATGGAAAGCTAAAGCAATATAGAATGGCAATGTTCTTGGGAGCTCTACCAAGCACCATTAAGACACTAAGTGATTGGTCTTGCTTTTTCTTCACTGAGCTGTAGGCCTGATGGTGGCTGCAGAAGAATGTGGTTGCTAACATTGCTGAAAGTCTCCAGAGAATAATGAGTGTGTGCTCAACTGGAAATGCATAGATGTCCATCGCATCTTTTCCATATCACTCTCAGCAAGTGGCAAAAGATTTCTTTATTCATATGTGTTGTTAAATTCTTCAATAGCCATAGAGATATAACATTTTTGGGGTTTATTTCTCCCGAGGTTGAATAGGCAGCAAGTAGACAGACTTCTCCCTTTGCAATATATTTTTAACTATTCTAGGTCAGGTCTTAAATTTAGCTCATGCTTTTTCATTAATATTATTGCTGTTGCTGTGCTGATCTTTAAAGGTTCTTAATTTTTGTGATTCACTTTTTTTTCCTATCATAAAACTGCCTAAATAAATCCCAGAAAGAAGAATTGTAGTAAGGATTCTGAAGGCATATTAGAACAGAAAATGTTAGCATGCCCATCGGAATGAAGGTTTGATGCATTCTTGGTATTTAGAGTCACATCTCTTTTTCTTTTTTTTTTTTTCTTTTAACTCATAGAAGTCACTGATAAGTGAGAAACCGAATAAAGGACCATTAAAAAGGCTGCTTTTTCTGGCCCTATTTATCATAGAATAATTTCTTTAAGCCAAATTTGATGCCTACAGAGAAGCACTGTTACATAGCCCTAAGGACAGCAGCAATGGCCACTGAATGTGCAGCTGCAGTATAAAAGAAAGCTCCCTTAACTTGCATTGCCTAAGGCACTGTTTTCTTCTCTTGAATTTGTAATCAACAGGAGAATAGGCAAGTTTTGTTTATTGTGTTTCTGCTGATGATGTTGGGAACTGCAAATGTGGAGGATTTATGATACTGATACTTTTTTTTTTTTCCCCCTAAGAAATTAACCTAAAAATATTTTTGTTTCTCTCTGTTGTGGAGAAATATGCCACATTCTGTTAGGAGTCTTTAAATTACTCCATTTCATCAAATGCAGTCACTTTTCTTGCTGTTTGATAGGGAGACATTGGGCCAGCAGGACCGAATGGACCATCAGGAATTCCAGGGCCCATGGTATGGTATTTAATCATCCCACAGCCCGGTGCCTATGCTGCTTGCCAAATTATAGTCAAGCATTGGATTTATGTTTTCTTTATTTTAACAGGGTTTCCCAGGGAGTGTGGGACAGCCTGGAATGAAAGGTGATAAGGTGATTTAAATATTTTCATTATCTTGCAGATATATAGTTCTTTCAGGCTCCCTTCATTAAAATTTGAGCATAATGTACTTGGCAAAGCCTTCCCTTTTTCCTTTTGATTTTTTTGTCTTCTGACTTATTTTTTAAATTCATGGCGAACTCGTGATCTTTAGACAAACATTTTTCTGAACAGAACATGAACTACTGAACATAGTAATTTCCAGGTCTGTGTCTTTAGACTTTACTGGAAGAGGTATTTCAGTACAACACTTTGCATTGTCAAAAATCTGTGTTATTTTTAAATAGTGAATATTGAATTAATCTTTCTCATTCTCTATTTTTGAAAGCTACCCCATTTTAAGCCACATACACATGTCTGTATAAAATTGTATGTTGTTTAGGGTGAACATGGCCTTGCAGGAGAGCCAGGAGATCAGGGGTACCCAGGAGACAAGGTAAGTTATAATTGCATTGTTTTATAAAATGATCCAATTTCAGCAACTTCATCAGGCTTATGAGTCTCCCAGAATGCAGCAGGCTGGTTACATAAAAGTAGAATGCAGTAGTAATACTTTCTGGATATCACTGTATTAACATATTCCTAAGAATTTCTGTGCTAGTTAAAACTCAGTTATGGAAAGTGTGCACAAAGCTAAGTAAAGGGCACAAACAGAATTCTGGCAGCTGTGAGTGTAGAGATACATTAGACAAGGAATATGGTGTGATTTCAGTCTTTCTAAGGAACTGTTTTAAAAGGTATTTTTCCCTTGACCCTTGAGGTTCATCTGCAGCTCACCTGGACCTACTCTGGGTTGCAGCAGCACACGGTCTGGCATGCTCCTTCAGATCATCAAACTGAGATAAATAAGGATCGTCTTTCCTGTTTGGCTAGTACATCAGAAGTCACTGAAATAGCACATCCTGTGAGAACTCTTTTGATGAAAGTTGAATGTTAGAAGATAGCTTTCAACCTGCAGAATTCTTTTGAAGCCTGTTTCAGGTGTCAAAATATAGCAATTTATTGCTTCCAACATAACACAACCATTAATTTTCATGTGTATTTAATAAATTATTTTTTCAGGGTGCTCTTGGTTTACCAGGACCCCCAGGGATCAGAGGAAAAATAGGACCCCCGGTAAGTTTACACGCCATATTTAGCTCTCAGTATATCACTGTATGTTGTTGGTATTTTATACTACTGTTGATAAACTTGACATTCTGTACTGCTGTTGATATTTGACACTTTTGTGTGATTGTTATGTTCACAGTGCATGTAATCCCCTAGAAGCAACTTAATTCAAAATGCACAACGGATAAGGTCCAAGCTGCTTTTATATCTAGTGACTGGTGTTAATGAGCGAGTCAGATCCTAAAATGTGAGACTTTAGTACAAAGATCAGTATATGTGTCAAATTTCAATAGGGTGCTTAGGATATTAGCTATTCTGTGACAATTGCTGTGTTGGGGAATGGACATGTAGGTAATATTTGAAACAAACCCACTGAGAGCTTTGGAAACTTCCAGATGACCATTTGGACTAGCTGGATTTGGAGGGAATGTGTGAGATCTCATTAATAATGGCCAGTCATTTCTCACAGGGGAGGGAGTAGTCATGAATTCCTGTATTTACTGATTTTTAGCAGCTTTAAAGACATCTGTGCACTGCTGCCACTTCTGCTGAGATTTTAAATGTTGAGGCAGAAGAGGCATACTGCACAGGGTTACCTGCTTTTCCTCACCTTTTTTTAGTGCTACTGTCTGTCTCTTTTCAATATATAATTAAAAGCTGCAAATATTCACTCCAGTGTCAATTTTCTTATGTACAATCAAGCCAATAACTAGTAAACATTCTTAAACCTCATGAATATCATGGGCCTTTAAATTCAATAACAAACACTTTCCTTGTCCCATAGAACTTACAGTATGAACACTAATCCTGCAATAAACTTATGCAAATTTGCTTAAGCTTAGATGGGAAAAATATTTTTTTTTTGCTTTTAAAGGTACAAGAATTTTCATTTTAAGATAAGCATATGAATCAGCCTATTCCCAAAAGAGCTGTGGATTTTAAGCACAAGGTGAATGTGACCAAACTTGTGATATCTTAAATTAAGCTATGAGACCTCAATGCTGCAAGTAGTAGAAATTTAACTTTGTAGAATAAATTTACAATTAAGTCATTCATGTTAAAAATTAGAGAAAACGTTTCCCAGGTTCAGACCTTAACTTTTCTTCAAGTGACATCTAGTTACGGTGGCAGAAAGCCTGTGAAAATGTGGAAGAACAGATATAACTTGGAAAAATCAGACAGATATAACTGAGAAATTTGGCCCATTTTCAAATGGGTTGAAACTTGTGTATAATGGAGTTACCATTGCATGTGGATAAGACATAATTTTATTGTTATGAATCACAAAACTGCCATTTCTTTGGCTGTGATTGGATGCTTAAAATACCTGAGTAAGTGTGTAAACCAGTATCCATAACAGTTACTTTCTGGATGTTTAAATAATATGTAGCTTTTGTTCTGAAAACAGCTATATATTTAAAGGGGTTTTTATATGGTTTCTCCCAAAACTCCCAGTTTTCTCTGTGTTAAATGAATTTTTTTGTGACCTCAAAAAGATATGAAGAGCTAGTTTTAATAGTGTCCAAAGAGAGGCAGGTATAAAATTTGCTATTTAGTGAAAAAGTCGTGTCAACATTTTTGTTGGCCTTTTTGTTAACAAATGTTTTTAAAATCTTCATAGCCATCTGTTGTTAAAAATAAATTATCATCAGAAATCCTAACTGCTGGGGTTTTTTTAAGGGGAAAATTGGAGAACCTGGACCCCGTGGACCACTGGGTCCTCAAGGACCTGAGGTAAGAAATTGCTTCATTGAATGTCGATTCCAAATTAGGAGAATAGAGTTGAGTAAATGGATTTGCTTTATAAAAGACTGTTTTCTTAGTTGAATTAGGAAAATCTTTTCATTCAGTCATATGAAGAATTCATTCTCCTTCATAAACTACAAAAGATTCCATCTCACTTTTTTTTCCCTGCAAAATATTAACATACAGGATCTTTCAATGCAGAGTAGTTCTTCATTTGCTTATGTGATTAGGATTTGTTGTCTCTTGAATCCTGTTGTTATGGGGTATGCCTGGAATGAGACTCGTGATTTCTCAGGCACACTTCCATTTGTAGATACTCATACATGTTTACAAATGGGATTTTCAATTTTCCGGACCTGGTTGCATATTTATCACTTACAAGAAACACAAGGAATAAACACCAGTTACCTGGAAAGCATTGCCAAGCAGTTGAATCTAGAAGTAAAGATTCCTAGGAACTCGTTAGTGCTGTGGAAGTCTATACAGAAACTGTCACTCTCCAAATTGTCCCATTTTGGTGCTTTTTTGCATTTATACTACGGGCTTTAAGTAGAAGTGCTGTAGTCTGTGCCAGAAATACATGTTTATACAGAGACATGTATTTGCTGGAGAGATGAAAGCAGAAATTGTGGACTGTTCTTTCTAATCAGCCTCCTGCAATGAATGTGTTTTGGGCTGTGTTTGGCTTGTGGTGGGGTTTCTTTGTTTGTTTGGGGTTTTTCCTTTTTTAAAAAATATGTGAATGGAATATGGCATATACTAGCCATGATTTTTTTTCTGCCTCTACATGAGCATATCTCCTCAAACAAAGGCTCTGTGTTCCTACCTTTCTTATTAGGCAAAAGCCCTCTCTGAGAGAAAACTCTGGAAAGTAGCATTGTAGCAACACAAGGTGGTCTTATGGGACTAAGTCTCTCTGGTCTTATGGGAATAAGTCTTTCTGGTTTAGTCAAAGGGTGTGCAGGAGACACAAAGCCTGTGCATGTTGTCCACAGCTGAGCTCTGTGGCTCAGGATTTTAGATTTTTCAAGCCTGTTCGTTATTAATAAAAGAGGCCCTTGCATGATCTCTTCGCACAGCTTCCAACAAGAGACACCTGCAGCAGGTTAATCCCAAATTGTAGTCTCGAGGCCTGTGTCCTGCTGCCCCTGCTTCCCCTGCTGGTAGTCCTTCAGAGTTCCTTATTCCAACACAGACATGCTACTCCTTTGTGTCTGGGGAAATGATCATCCTTCTGGGCTGGTTGCCCTCAGGGCAGATATGGATGGGAATCTTTGTTTCAAAAGCTCAGCATTTCCCCTTGCTCAGGAGTGCAGAATTGCTTCATCATTAGAAGGCATGATGCTAGATAATTAAAACTTGAGTGTCCAGGTACTTTTTTTTGAGTAATTGTCTGCAAAATGGCAGGTTTAAAACTACAAAGCAATGTTTCTCTTAAATTCAGTCATGCAAGACAGGTCCAAATAAACTAAAAGAGGTTTTTCCACCTTTTAACTTCATAAAAATATGGTCACCATATGGCAAAATAGAAACAGAAGGAAGTAGGATAGCATCATACTGGGATTTTGGACAAATTGAAGATACTAGGTTCTACAATGAAAGGAATTTAAAATAAGCAGCTTAAAACTGAAGAGTGTATGTGTCCCTCCTGTTACATTGTCTAATAAGATAAAGCTGGTTGTTGTTGACAGAAGTTGTTTAGACACAATTAGATATATGAGCAAATAATGTAGATTTTTTCCACAAGAAAAGCATACTGTCGTATGTCTGATCATGTCTTTTCTTCCAAAACCAGACAGCTAGCAGGTTAGACAGGGCTGCTTTCCTTGTTCCTATTTCATTATCTGAATGGTCAGACTTCCTGTGACCACATGTAGAAAACATGCATTATATCGTATACTCAATGTTTCCTTGATGTTTCTGGAAATAGAAGAATGTGATGAATTAGTGTCTTACAAGGAGAACGCTTTGAATTTGGTATAGATGTGACAATATGCCTTCTATGAAAGATTTTCTTATAAAAAACCCCAAACCAAACCTATATTGGGATTTGTTGGACTTTGCTGTGAGTAGGAGGAACAAGGCTGTGTCTGCCCAGTGGCAGAACCTCTCAGGCTCTACTTCCAGCTATTTCTCTCTCCTTTCTTCCAACACTTAGACAGTGGGATTTATGAATGTGCCCTTCTCCCCATTTGTTTCGGGTACATGTGAAATAAGAAGCTGGGGATCCTCTGATCTTTCCAGTTACACGTGTGAGTGTTGCATTTCCAGTGTAAAGAATAAGTAGCCCTATCTCTGATTTTCTTCCCGTATAAACTGCTGTAACTCTGGCACTGCAGCAGCTAAAGTCTGTAATTGTCTCTGCACACAGCAGTGGGAGCAGGGCAGGCAGACTCTGATCATCCTCATGGGATTTTGTGGTTTGAATGCAGATCACCAGTGAATTGCTTCCTAAATCTTTCCTCTGCAGCTGTGCAGACAAGGTACACCAGGTCAGAGTTGAAATAAGCCACCCACCTATGGCCAGGGTCCATTTGAGACTTGCAGTGCTGATGGCAGGAGTGGGCAGAGGGAAGGACAAAAGTCTCGCTCTTTGGGTGGCCAGACAAGGGTTGGCTGCCAAGTCATTTTTTAGTGCAGGAGTCTTGCAGTGTCAAGCCAAATTCTCTCCTGTGTATGTTTCTGCAGAGCCAGGGTCTGTCGTGTGCCTGAATGCCTGCTGCTCACTGGATATACTCAGTGAACACTTTATGGAGTGTATTCTTCATCAGTTTACACATTGTGCTGCTTTGTCATGCATCTGAAAATGAACTGCCAAAATATGAAATTTCTGTAGAGCTTTGTTTTATTGGTATGACAACTGGAAAGTGCTGATCTGAGTGTTTTAACCCACGATGTCTCTGTTTACTGTGTACAATGAAGTATGCAGTGCTTATTGTTAATGTGAATGAAATGAGACAAGCGTTTAACAGGCTTCCACATGTATCCAGAAAATACTTTGTAGTTAAATTTTGATCTAGGAATTGCATTTAATTATCCCCCCAAAATGAGGATGATAGTTCCCTGCAGATGTGCCTTCAGAATGTTATAAATGGGTTTCATCTAAAGCAGAGAGAATTAGTCATTATCTTCAATGGAACTTTTTTCATCTGTGCAGTACTTTGGTCTGAAGTCATTAGCTTATTCCTTCAGGAAAGTACTTGTAGGATTCAGCTTGTGTGTTTCATGCTCAAGGCAGTAGCTTTACAAAAGAAAAGGATACAGTCAAATAACAGTAAAGAGTCAAAAAGGCACACATTTTGTAAGTGAATCAGTGGCTGCTTTGAGGTGTTTTTTTAACGAAAACTTTGAGTGCGTGTTTCACATGCATTATCACATGATTTTTTGAGTTTTTGCAGACAATGCCAGGTGTGCCTTCTGTTTCAGTATTGCATCAATTAACATGCATGCAAATGATTCGTAAGAAATATAGAAATAAAGATAATTTAAAGGCTGGATTAATTGCATATTCTGGCATATATCTGAGGAACTGCACTTGTTGTAGAATTGCTTATACTCTCTACTTGCCTTTGCACAGAATCTTCATCTTCATCACGTCCTTTCCCAAAGTTCTATGGCTGCATAACACGTTCTTTCCAAAGAATAATAAACACTAACTGCAGAAACTTTCCTTTTGTGATTTGATTATGATAATTAGTAATGAATCTCTAATAAGGTATCTTGTTGAAGTTCAGTAGCTGCATCCAGTCAGTCTTCCTTCTGAAAATTTATTCTAAATTCTCATTGAAGTGGATTGCAACCTGTGATTGATTGAATTCGTATTGGAGCAGGAAAACCTGGTGACTGAAGACTACTGCAGGCCCTGGAGACATTTTTTCTCTGTGCTTGTCCTTATCCCCTTGAGGACAGCCAAGGGCATGAAGATGGGTGTCCAGCGATGCTGGCAATTATCATGTGAAAACAGGATTCTGCAAATGTGAGAGAATTCCCCATGGAAATGGAGTGTAATGTCTCAATATTTCTGATATTCTGCTTCCATATTATCAGCCACACAGGAAAAACAAAAGGAAGGCGAAAGCTTTGGCAGAGTGCTCACCTCTGGAGCGCTGACACATGCCCTAACATAGTAACAACTTAGTCATCTCTGCATTTTTTTTAAAAATTAACATTATATAGATAAATTAGAACAATATATATGTTAATTTTATGTTTAAGTGTTCAGTACAAAAAGGAACACTTTCTCTGCAAGGTTAAAGCACATCTGTGTTAAGATAATTGGCACTTTTTTCGGATGCCACATTTCTTTGATTAAATGAAGTGGATTCTAAAGTGCTTTTCTGGCAAAAGACCACATCTGTAGCACGAATTTGAAAATAATTTGCATCCTACCAGATGCTGGGGTTCTGGCTGATGGAAGTTTAGACTCTGCATTTCTTTGGAAGTCATAATACCAAGGGCTGTTTTGTTTTGAATAGTCTCTGCTGAAAACTACATTGCAGCTGGAAACTATACATTAATCTCCTGGCCTTTCACTTATGGAAGAATAATGAATTTTTAATCTGGAGTAAATTCCCAGGGAGTTACTGGCTGCTGAATAACTCATGGCAAATTTAGGTATTACTAGAGCTACATCCTACTTCACTACGAGGAATCTGAATGGCAAGAGCCATTGCTGAGGTGTTTCAGGAGCTCCTTCCTGGTTCATTCTTTTTCTGGAATTGTCTAAAGTGGCTGTGTGTGTCCTGGATTATTATACTTATTTCATGGATTATTAATGTGAGAACGTCTTAGAAACAGTGTTCTAATACTACCCTAGCATTTGCCTTTTCCCCATGGTTGTGCTCAAGAAGAAAAGCCTTAATCCATCTTCAGAGCAAAGATAAAAATTATGAAGATTTTAAATTTTTAGTATTGTTTAGTGTTGATGTTTTCAGGCCAGTAACCCTCTTGTATCCTAAGACTTTGCTTGACATGAAAAGATTTCAAAATACCATGTTTGTTCTATCTGCAATAGTACTTGTCCACACCTATTCATGGTCCTTAGTGAATTCCCTCTAGAAAAATTTAACAAATAAATAAATAAATAAAGTAATCTATTCCTTTATAAAAGCATTAGAATCTTTCTAAATTTACATTTTTCTAGGCAAATTGTTTTCTGAAATGTTAATTGCCAAGAGGAAATTTTCTGTGTCAGTATTTAGCACTCGTTTACATATTAGAAATGTAAAGATTTACAGATCTATGAAACAAGTCACCCCTTGGTAACTATTTAAGGTCTATAAATAAGTAAATTTTAAATTAAGGAAGGACAAGCTAAAAAATTCCAAGGAATTGACCTAACTCTTCTATGTATTTTAGTAGATAGAAGTGTCCAGGATTTAAAAAAAGACCACCTCCCTCTTTTGAGCTGTATAGAAATCAAGGGTGATGCAAGTGCATGTTTTTGGTATGAGGCTCAGGTCCTTGGTCACATGTAAATAATATGCTCTGTGCCACCTAGAGGCGTGTTGGAATTGTTGCACAGCTCTGTTTGTAATTGCTGCTTTATGGCAAAAGAAAGGGAAACCACTGTGATGTACTGAGAAATGTTGAGTGCTAGAGTTGTTACCCATCTTCTGAAAACTCAGACCATTTTTACTTTTTAGTGGTTTTCTTTTAGACTTATTAGCATCCAAGTACTAAACCTGATTTTTAAAAATTGTTCTGTGTATGTTCGTTTCCATTATTGGAAAAAGCATGCATACAGTGTAATCTGTAAAGATTTTCTCTTAATAAAGAAGGAAACTTGTTTTTCCTAGTGTTCGACCATAGGTTTGCTTAGATGTAGTAATATATAGTTTCCTCAGAAGAAGTGGCAATCTTGTTGTTTTCAAATGGTCAAAATTTAATGAAATATGAAAGTTTATTAAAAAAGCAAAATCAAATGCTATCTTGGCAGGGGACTGAGTGAGCAGTGTGCTGACTAAACGGTCAATTACCAATGCTTTCTTTTATCCTACAAATGTAAAGATCATGTATCCTCACTGGATATTTATGAAATTTAACTCATTACTGTATTGCATAAAGGTTAGCTACACTTTTTTTTTTTTTCCTTTAAAAATACTTATTTCTTCGAAAGCAATCTAGCTGTAGCTGAATTCCTCTGACACAGAGGCCTCCTCATGTTGTCCCAACTCACTGCCTACTGGCCAGGTGGTTCACAGTGATAATTTCACAGTTCAAAAGTGATTCCTTTTCTGTTCTTATTTACTTTACTAACAGCTTGACCTGCACGAGGGTCTATTTCACAAAGGCCTGTTCTGAATAATGCTCCATGCTGGTGACCTTCAGTTCCTGCCAGCCAGACCTAGATTATCACCAGCTGATTTGGAGGCAAAAGGCTTTTCTTACCTTTTTCTTAATCTTGCAGTGATCTTGTCCTTAACGTGTGGCTATGGATGAAAGGGCTTCAGCTGCTCTCTAAACTTAGGAAAAAATAGTTGAATTCATAAGTGCAGAACCTGGTGCTGGCTGCTTTGTGGTGATTTTTTGTGCCTCCAAACCAGTCCAATGATTTAATTTCAAACATTGCTTAGCGGATAAAAGGTCTTATCCTAAGAGAAATTAAATCCATGCTGACACCTGCTAAATTGAGTTTAATGAAAGCTGCCTAAAATCTGTCACTTATCCAAGTCCTTTCAGGGAAACATAATGGATTTTGACATTTTTTGGGATGGTAGAACAAATCTATTTCTTGTTTCTGTGAGTCAGGTTTATTAAATGAATGAACAGAATCAAAACAAGTACATTGAAAACATTCCTACTCCTCTAATCATTTGTCTGCATGATTTCTTTAGGGTTTTCCAGGAGATATTGGTGTACCTGGATTAAATGGCCCTGAAGGTCCTAAGGTAAGATTATATAAAAACCTATTAAAAACAACAGTAAATAGTGTTAATCTCTGAGGAAGGGGCTCTGAGAGATGCACACTGGCATTATGAGAAGAGAATCTTACTGTCAGAATGCAGGTACTTTGCCTCAGGTATTTATATGAGGAAGTTACTCAAATGTTTAATGCTGTCCATGCAGTTCTGAGAGTAATTACTGTGTCAGATGGAAGAATGTAATGGCAAAATAAGTGTGAGAAAATGCTATGTAGCTAGGAAGTAGCAAATGTTTCATCTGTATTATTTAAGTAAAATGCATGCCAAATGTTTGCAGATCTTTGTACTGGTCAGGTTCCACCTGTACTAGAAATTGTTTTTAACAATTTTTTTTAAAAATAGTGGTTGAGGATATGGAAAATGTGTAAAATTCACGTCTGATTAAATTATGGATAAAATAACAGATATAACAATAAAGGATTAAAAATATCTACAAAGTTGTGCCAGAATAACTTAGCTTCTGCTCTTTAGTAGACTAAGATTTTAGACCCAATTTAGGCAGTGATTCACATGGATAGAGTTTTCAATGAAGCTTTGAAGAAAAGCAGTTATAGGAATTTTTTGTTGAATTGAAAATGGCAAAGATTAATACAAAAAGTGCAGGTGGCTGAGAAATTAACCCAGAGGAAAATAATTGAATATCTGAAGACTGGCTGTATGTTGAAAGGCAGGTACCAATGAAGTTCCTCACTCATCAGCCTTGGAACTATTCTTACACTGTATTTTCTGTGGTAAATAGGCACAAGTATGGCAGAATGAAATCTGTATATGAAACAAAGTTGAGCATCTTTAGATTATCTAAAAAATGCACTTCTTGCTGTTAATTCTCTTCAGTTATTTCAGATTGATTCATGCAAGGAGTCAAACAATAAATCCTGTTATAAACTTAGACCAAAGACATTGCCAGATCTCTCTGAAATAAAAGCACAGTAATGCAGTTAGAAATTAAGTGAAATTGTAGAGCACGTGGGGCAAGATGTCTCATTAATGCCACTGCTCAAAGCATGAGAAGGCTTTATCTCTGTAGTACATTACTTGGCATTTTTATTTCAGAAGGACTCAATCAAGTGAGACTAGAGTCAGAAATAATACTTGAATGGCTTTTTTCTGAGAGACAGTTTGTTTATTAGTCCAAAATGAAGACTTCTTACCTTTAGGTAATGGGGCAGAAACTGGTGAGGCAAAAGAACCGTGCAAGACCACCAACAATACCATTTGTCCAAGAACAAATCATGCAGGTTGTCTATGAATTAACAGACATGGAAATTACGGCATTTTCTATCAACAGAATTGGGAAATTCTGTAGCAGACTACTCAAGAAAACATAGGATGGGGAGCAGTAAATAGTTTAAAGGTATGGTCTTATTTGTACCTGGAAGATTGTAACAATACCTCCATGCCAAAGGTGATCAGTCTTAGGAAGCCTCTCATATAATCCATTTGCTGAAGCCACAGCCAATATTTTCTGTATCTCTTCTTTTTCTGTATCCCTTCTATTTCAACCCTGTCAAGAGCCTTTTACCAAAGTAAACATGAATCGACTAGGAAGGCTAAGAGCTAGTTATCTGATGGGGCAAATTGAGAAGTTAAAATGTGTTTCTAGAGGGTGTCCACCTTCAATTCTGATTTATTGCTTTGCTAATTTGTTTATATGCATTTATGCATAATGTTAGTAGCCCTATGTGAATGAGTCTATCCAACCACTGCAGTGGCTGTTGCTCTCATGTTTCTGAGTTACCAGGGTGTTTACAAAAAAAAAAAACCCTGGGGTGATGAAAGACTCTGTCTAGGGTCTAGGAAAAATACCAGAAGAGAAATACAACAATTCTTGAACTGCAGTTGAGGATTAATTGTCCAAGGTTATACAAGAATGACATAACAGATCTAATCTCTGCTGCTCAGTTTCTTCAGTGAGATCGCATTGTTGCACATTATATCCCAGGAGTTTTTGTTAAAATTCTGTTGATGTTTAATACATGTGTTACAGATTTGTTGCCTTTTCACAGATTCTAGAGAAAAAAAGTTGCTAAGAGGTGGGCTAAAAAAAAGCTTAAGACTTCATGTTCCTTTGATACAGAAATTACACATCTGAACCAGATTAGGTGCTCTCCAGCACATTTGGTACTAGAAACAAAAAGCTTAGACAGCCTGCCCTAGTCAGGGAGAACTGATGGCTTAGATTTGGAAGGAAGGATTACCAAACTGGAAAAACTCTTATATTGCTCCCAGTACTGAGGGAGAAGGCCTGCATAACTTTGGAAATGTTTGGCTTTTGGGATTCCCAGCTGCCTTGAGTTGACTGCAGTTCCAAAATTTTCCTCCAGCTTTTATTTTTAGAAAACTGTTCTCACTATGCTGCTATTTCCCTCATGTTTTTGTTTATGCTTCCTCAGAAGCAATACCCATTATAAAAGCCAAGAAAGCAGGGTAAACTTTATTTTTTAGCAGTTGGTGTGGGATAAATTCAACTTCCTGGAAGTTTAGGCTCTATTGAGTGTGATCAGCGGTCTCTAAATGCCAGTAGAAGTTCTGGACTGTAAATTTTCCCCAAATTAGTGAAATAATCAGCAAATCTGATCTCTCTAAATCAATGTTCAAAGTATTTATTATGTAATTTGGTCTACAGAATATTACTCAGCTTGGAAACAATATTTTAGAAGGTGTTTGATCTTGATCCACCACTTATTTAAAAAAATAACAAAACACACATTTTTTAAAAAGGGAATAAGAATGTTTTTAAGAAGTTCTGAAATAACTTTGTTCCCTGTTTATTCATCGCAAGTATTTATGCTCTCTAACCAAGAAAAGTAAGAAGAAAAGATGGTCAGAATATGCTGACTACCACTGTAGTTTTTCCAGCAGTGTGTGTTGTACCATGGAAGAAGCTAAGAGCTTCCTTCCCGTGTTAACTTATGTTTGTTTTTATAATACATTTTAATAAAGTGATTATTAGGAGTTTCACCTCTTCTGGAAGGGATGGTCAACTAGGAAGTTAAATATGTGAAATACAGGATACCCCATTTGCTGACTCCCCTTTTTTTCCACACACTTTGGCACATATGTAATGACTACCTTCATTTTCTGTTTTTGCCTGAAACCCCGAGGAGGAGATGGAAATGTCATTTGGTATTAAAACTGAGTTTACAGTCTGTAACTTTTTTCTGGATCAGTTAAGTGCCGTGGAAGGGTGTGTACAGTAGCAGTGCTGCTGCCATTTCCACTGTGTGGTTACATTGCACTGAAATCCTTATCTCCTAACAGGCTTTGCGTTAGAATGAAACAACAGTTATGCCAATGAGGAAATGTCATTATTAACCATATAAGAATATTACTTATGTAGTGCTGCTGAAAGCCCTGCCATCACTTCTGTGGTGGTATGTCAAGCAGCACTCCACCCCAGTCTCCCAGACTGATGGGCTCTTCGATGAAACTCATTACCTTGAGATGGCCTGTTCCATTTTTCTCTTCCATTTTACTTTGCCTGCTGAGTAAATTGTTACTGGACCAATGCCTGGACCAGTGTCTAGACTTCAGCTTCATTAGTACACAGTTAATAAGGCTTACACTTTTCTACCATTGCTTTCTTCAGAGGATAATCATATCTCTTCTAAAGGGCAGTTTCTTTGTTCTTGTTGCTTTATCTCATATTGTTAAGCTTAGGTTCCCAGAACATTAATATGTTTACACTTTTTTTTTGTATTATGCCAGGTCAAGTGTTTTTCCCAATTATCCCATTGTAATTGGGATGCCCGAGGTTTTTGATATGCTGCTAGCTGCAAAGTCTTTTTAACTAAGTTTTTGAAATGTTGGTGTGAGCAGTCATGAAACTGCAAGCTGGCAGAGGTTAAGGTGCTTTATCTCTGGGTAGCTGATTATAATCCTAATAGAAAAGTGAGGGCTGAAAATCACAAGTAGTTTTGGACAAGCTTGTGGCCTAAACTCACTTTGTAGTTTCTTTCCATTGCGATGTTGTCGACACATGTTATTCTAAAGACTACCTTCATACAAGATCTGCACATTGATGATGCTTTAATCTTAATATGGTAGAGTGATTTACCTCTTCAAAAAGAGAAAAATTGTTCTGTTATGTTCAAATATTTTATTTCCTTCTCACAACATGAAAAGAATAATGCTTCAGCTAAGTCTATGTAGAATTTTTATGATGCTTAGTTTTCTGCATCTTTGCCTGGCTTTCTATGGGAAATACTATGAACAGTGGTAAGAGATTAGGTCTGCTACCTCAGTTTTGGGTTTTAATCCAGGTTTGTAAGAGGAGAGAAATTAGACCAACATGGTTGTCAGCTGATGTAAGTTCTCATTGTGTTTGTTTGGATTTTTAGGGAGCTTTGGGTGACCGAGGGCCTCCAGGGCCACAAGGCCCCAAAGGAGTTGAGGTAAGATGAAAAAATTATCCAATTAAGAGATTATTTTTCAAAATTGTGAGGGATTAAGAGGGTTAGACAACAATGGTTAGGTGTATATGGTGTTGCCATGCAAAATTTGAAGTTTCTTTTGCTTTTTTGGCAAGTTTTTTAGAAAATTTTTAGCATCCGGTATGTGGTTTATTTTAATTTCTGTGGAATCCTAGATAATATATGTCCAGAGATAGATATGGTTATTTTTGTTAAAGTGGGGAGATGGGAGGGAAGGGGGTTAGCAGTATGGAAATATAAAGCATATACCAATTTAATTACAGTGTTCTAGATAGCCTTAAGTAAACACTTAGACCTCTACTAACTGAAAGGGGAGAAAGGCAGTTCTTCATCTTATAGATTCATCAAGTATTCTTAATTATTAGTTAAAAATGAAAGCTTATATCTAGTATACTAAAAATAACAAATAATTTAGCTGGTGATTCTGAAGATAAACCTCTAGACTTCTAAGTAGCTAAATAATGGGCTTCTATGACAGATACTGAGTGAGTGAAAGCTAACAATGGCAAAGTGGTCTGTTTCCAGGTGTTTCTGTCAGACTTGGACTCAGACAAACCCATATAAAACTTAGGATGGTATCATAAATACCAACAGTTATCTGCAGACTTACTTTTTAAAAACTAGGCATGTCCTCAAGATCATTGAAGTCCTGATTTCTTTTAGGGAGAAGTAGGACCAGCTGGACCTATTGGAGGAGTCGGCCCAAAAGTAAGTAGAAGCAATTTTGTTCTATTTTTCTGTAGAATTACTGAAATGTAAGTTTACTCTGAGAAGTGACTGTGATAAAATGGCATCTCCTGAATGAATGTGTGTTTTTCCTCAGAACATGCTCAAAGCAGAGCTGGGAGGGGAAATGATTTTCCATACAAAGGGTTTGAAAAGAAATCATTGCTATAGTGCACAAAGTATAATTCTCCCCTGAGACAGATGAAATTGTCATGCACTTCCCAGGGACTAAACCAGCTGATATATCAAAATATTTCAGTTGGGGAAGAACCTACTCAGCTTACAGGGAGAAATATAAAGGATGTAATCTTCAAGAAATCTACCAGAAACCTGGTAGATAGTTACTAAAACCAGTAAAGCTGGAACATCACAATACTTCCTATGCCGACATGTTTTAATACACAGAAGTTTAAAACTATCATCCAATTTTTTGTTAGTTATAGAAATATACTATTGTCTAAGAGTATTTCAGTAAACTTTAAACTTATTTTTAGAAAACTTCTATGCTAAAATGGATACTAGTGGATGCTAGGGATTACAGGAGTGTCTGTCTTTAAGTTTATTGAATGCAATTTCATCTTCTGCCTTTACGTGATTTGATTATGTGTGGTAATCACTGACTTGGCTTTCATTCTGGATGACTTCCCATTTCTTGCATGAGTTTGAGAGTCTTTTCCACTGTTTTCTGCTTTTAGAGTGGATATATAGCTATGTCATTTTTCCTGTTCAGTAGCTAGTCAAAGCTGGGAATTTGCTTTCTGTTAAAAATTATATTGAAATATTTATTTGCCACATAGATTAGGTGTTAAGATAAACAAACCCATGCCAAAACAAAAAAAAAGGCAAAAACCCAAACACAAGACCCTCCCACAAAAGTCTCTTTGTTTTTCAGCTGAGGAAAACATGCAAAAATTAAACAGAATTTGAAAATTCTCTGTAACTTAGTTCAATATTGAGTTTAATCTGTGTGAGCTTCTGCTGAGAGCCTCATGGAAATTTTTATTTGGCTGCATCATCCTTTGAGTCTCCTCCTTGGGCAGGGCTTCATGGCAGCAACTCCCATGTTGTGCTGTGGCAATTGGAAAAGAAGATGCTGTAGTGGGTGACTCATGGGCAATGAGACACCTACCTTCACATCCTCCACGTCACCAGGCATGCACAGGTCACCGTCAGCCAGTGTCAAAGTGACCCAAGAGGAAAAATTTTTGTGTAACCTAGCAAACTGAAATATTTTTAATCTATTTTGGGTCAATTCGACCTAAATTATTTAGGTTTTTATTTCTCTCAGTGGGAAATGTGCACACCATTGGCATGTCTTACAGCTCTCTGGTTTCTCAACAAGTTGTTGAGAGCAGAGTATGTGCATCTGAAGTGAGCCCCAGCATTGCTGTTTCCAGACATTTTTAGTAGTTTGCTGGCTAACATCCCCTGCTGGAATGAGAGATAGGGGAAAAGGGAATTTTGCTTGATGGGCAGCTCTGCCTGTTTTTCCTCCTTGTCCAGGGGCCCACAGGCTCTTGCTTGGATTCTATGGCTTCTCTTGATTCCAGCTGTTTAACAGCTCCAGGCCAACCTGTTTGTGCTGCTGCTCTGCACTCTGCTCCCATCTCTGCCTGTTGTCCTTGGTGCCTCACTCCCATGTAACACACACTGTGTGATTGTGTCAGTGACAGAGACACAACCCTGACTTAAATCTCACGTAGTGTAGCAGGACTGAGTCAATAAGCTGCTGAACACATCTGTCTTTTTAAGTGATGCTTCCTTGACTGCAGTTTGATGTTCATTTGATTTACATAGCCTTTGCTTCCTTTTTCCATGACAGGAGTTTTAAAGAGTGCATGTTACATCTGAAAGTAAACACTATCACGATTGTGTTGTCAGTGCACTAATGAAATAGCCATGGGGGCAGAGGTCCCTGAGAGGGACCTGAAGAAGTGGTCTGGCCATGCATGGCCCCAAGGCACCATCAGCTGTCAGCTCTGTCTTCAGCTGACAGATGTGTTCAACTTGTGTTTTGCAGCCTCCAGGAGTGGGAGTTCATCATTCTCCTCATCAATCTGCTTCAGCTGTTTGCCTGGTTTACAGACCTTTTTTCTAATGTCTAGCTGTTCTATCTGAAAGTATTGCCTGAGTTTTTCTCACTACAACCTTGCTTCCTGCCCCACAGACTTTATTTTTGGGCATGGTCCTCTTTCCAGCCACTGTTACCCTAATTTCTGGGGCTTGTTTGAAGTAGGTAAAGCATCCTTGTAGGTGATATTTTGTAAACTTTTCATTATTTTTATGAAACAAAGATCATGTTTCTAGTGCTTCTGGAATCCTCATATCTTTTACAATTTCAGGTCAAAATATCCAATCCCTTCTTCAGGTTTAGGCATGTGGCAAGTTGGCAGCCATAAAATTTCACCTCATTTTTCTTCCTCTATCCTCCCCTGCCCTTGTTCCTAACATCTGCTTTAAAAAACATGAAAGACACCCTGGGACCCACCTGGCCAATGCTGCCATCAAAATAGATCATCTTCTACTGAAACAGAAGTGAATATGAACCTGCACAGGGGTTCTCAATCCCAGCTCTAAAAAGACTTCCCATGTGTCTAAAGCAACTGGAGACAAAACTGAGGATGTTTCCCTGCTTACTCAGGATATATCTCAGTTCCAAAGATCTCAGTCTGTTTAAAGCTTGGAAGAGGTGTTTGAGCTGAATCTGGTAATTTAATGTTTCATTTATTCCTTTCCAAATCTTCACACCCATTCTGTTCCGAAGTCAAACACTTACATTCTCTTAAATTATTCCTTCTACATTAAAAAAGAAAAACAAAACTGATTTTTTGGTGCGTGCTTATTTGTTCTGTGGAAATACAGGAGTTGCCATACTAAAGATGTGACCATGTTTATTCAATTTCCTCCAACTTAACCCTCCCTCTCAAAGGCTATCCAAATATTAACACTCGGTCAGTGTACCTCAGCTCAGTCAATGCAAGAATTGGTGCTTTTGTTTTGTTTTGTTTTGTTTTTTGTATCTTCATTGCAGGAGAAGAAAATGCATTTGAAAGACTGGAGATTGTTTTTAAATTACCAGAAAGTAAAAATAAACTGTTGCAAGTTGATTCCTTTGTCAGCTACATGTGTTAAACAGAAGCTGGAATTTATTGGAATTTATACAGTCATAAGATGAGCAGTTTCTCCTGATGACAGTGGAAAATGTTCTCAAATCTGCCCCATACCCCCGGTGCAGTATTTTCTGGAAGTGCCTTCCTGTGGGCTGAAGGCATATGGGAAACTTACAGAGGGATTGAAATAGAGTGGTAGTGAGAGATATTTATATTAATATATACACACCTGTACCTACCAGTTGTGAGGTGAAAGGAAGCACAGTTGGTTGCTGTTTCCTGAAAGGGGAGGGTAGAACTTTCAGTCAATATTTTAGGAAACAGACATTTCCTTTGGGATTACCCTGCCCTGGAAGAGTAATTTTCTCAGGGGTTTGCAAGCAGAAAAGCAGCCATCCCTAGTTTAACCTTCTGTCAGTGGCTTTTCCTCCATGTGTAAATGTATTGTATTTCTGTTTAAAGCCAAATCCATGTGTTTCAGATTGCTTTACCAGCTAAATCCACTTGTTCCATTTTCTGATCAACTTCCATCTGTTCTATGTCCTTTGCAGCTAGTACATAGCTGAGGGATGACAGCCAACAAACCTTTACAAGCTGTAACTCAGTTCAGTTCTCATAAGACTTAAAATTATCAAGGCAGTTAATAGGGGCCACTAGTTTTTTTTTTGATTAATTTCATTTAAAACATATTTATGTTACAGTCTTGCTGTACAGGAAGACCTTAAGCTTCTTTACAACAAAGTAGTTAAACAGCATGTAGTGACCTGCAGAAGCCCATCACTGGTTCTTTGTTAAGCCTTGTGGAAAGACACGGCTTGCTTTATCTGGTTCTCTCAGAACTTCTCTTCATGATCTTTTCTCCCTGCATTCCTGGCTGTATCATATTTTAGTCCATTGGCAAAACCAAAAGTATGTTCCTAAAGTGATTTTATTTGTTGGAACTTGTTGGGCAAAATGAAATCGCTCAGATAGGCAGAGAGAATGAGAGTGATAGAAAGGGATTAATAAGAGAAATCATGGAACCTGCTAAGACAATATAATTTTGAGCCTTACAGGAAATGTCTCAGATGCCCAGAAACTAACACACATGTTGTGTTCTGAAAGACAGGCACAGAGCAGCTGAAGCAAAAGAGCCAAATGAAAAAATGTTATTTCTTTTAAAGGAACCTTTTATTATCAGTTGCTTTAGTTGCTCTTTTCTCAGGACAGCTTATGTGGAATGGAAAGCTCTTATTATGGACTCTGGCAATTCCAATTATTCAGTTTGCTGGAACAGCCACTGAGATTTTCTTTTTAAGCACAAATCTGCATTGTTTTGATACTGAATCACTAGAATGTTGAATTAATTTTCTTTCTCCAATTGTCAGCCTCCAGCAATCTCATTAGCAACTTGCCCAAGAGCCAGGTCCAGTCCCCTGGACCTTTATTTGCTGCACTGGGGCCTTTTCCTCAGAGCAGATGGGGAAAGTTAGACTGTCTAAGTAGGGCTGTGCTGTCCAGATAGCCAAATAGTTAGGCCATGTTTTATGTTGTAGAGGAAGTAAAGTATACTAGGAGGGAAAACAATTTCTTAAAAGGGAGACATAATAAGTTATAAACATCCTAATTGAAAATTAAGGGGGAAAGCTTTTTAGTGTGTGTGCCTTTGTGGTCTGTGTGAGTGAGGACAGAGAGGGATGCATGTTGTAAAGTGCTTCAAATATCCTGTCACTTTGTGGCCTCCTGCTCTGATTGATGTCGCTGTATCTCTTCTGGCTAACAGTGTTACTAACCAGAGTATCATAGCAACAAGATCTGTCAGCAGCAAAATGCTACTGGAGAGAAATGAGGCCCAAAATCATCAATTTTCTGAATAAAGAGGAGAGGGTCTTTGAGCTGGTTTTGTCTGGTTGAGGAAGGAGAGTTATGACACCAGTCCCTGAAGTCTAAGCATCAGATTTTATTAGTGTTGAGTCCCTATTCTGCTGGAATTAAACAGGAGAGAACATTGCCTTGCCTATTTTTTGTCTCCCTAATGTATTTTTTAAAGTGAAATTGAAATGTGTTTCAATCTTGCATTGTGACAATTTTTCCTCAGTGTTAACTGCTGTAAGGCTTAATACAAGTTTTGCTTACTGTTCCAGTGTTTGATGAAATCTTCAACAGTGTATTTTCAGATATAGGTTTCCAAATACACTTGCTTAAAATTTTTGTATTAAATATTACTAATGTGTACATTTTTAGTGCATGTATTTTGATAAATAGATAAACTTGGATGAAATTATCTTTTTGAAATAAAATATTGACAATGTTTTATTCTAATCCTTATTTTAGGGAAAGCCAGGACAGAAAGGTTATGTAGGTGATCCCGGACCAGAAGGTTTAAAGGTAAATGATGGTTTTATGTATGAAATAGAATGTATTTTGAATAGAGTTATACACAGCTATTTACAGTGACATACCAGTGGAAGGATATGAGCACATATGCTTCCAAAGAATGTAAATGTGTATTATACTGATGATTCTGCTTTCTTGCAAGATCCCATTTTGAAAAAGGAAAAAATTGTGCAGCTCTAGGAGACAGGGATGTGTGAGTAAAGACTACACCTGCCAAAATGGGATCGAACAGCCTGGGAATGTGAGGGTGCCTGGATCGGGGGAAACAAGGGACTCAGGGTAGTCCCTACACTGGAAAGATTTTGGAAGTGAGATTGGGGATGAGATGAAGTGCTGCAGCTCAAAAGAAGAGCTTGTGGCTGCAGAATTTCCCTGTGTTGATTTGCAATCTGCATAAACAGTATGCAAATAACTGTTCATCAGTTATTAGATAACTGAGATTATAGGCACAGCCAAATAATCAATAGTGCTTATACACCCAGCTTCCACCCATCATATGCACAGCAAAATGTTCCAGTTATGTAACAGTGTTATTTTGAAGAACAGAATTAATTAATACTTGAAGACAGCTTCAAGATTTTGGGGGAAGGGGGAGAAGTTTGTTAAAAATGTCATTCAAATGTCAATTTTCCTAATATTTCATAACAAAATTACAGTTATCAATAAAGTGCACAGGCAACATTTACCTTTGAAGCAGTAGTGAAATAGTAAAGGTAATTTGATGAAATAAAGATTTAAATTGAAAAAAAGAATAATTAATTTATGGTATTTGCTGATCTAATGTGTTTTGTGAGCACTTAATTGATAGTTTTTTCTTTTGCATGCAAATCCTGAATACCTTACATCATTCTACCAAATCAAAATTAGCCACTGACAAAAATTGTTTTGGTTACATAATTTTAGCTTTTGAAGTTTTAATTGGCACATGTAATTTAGAAAATAAAGAGGCTCTTAGGAAAACAGAGGACTTTAATATACACATATGAAAGAAATTACTTTTCTAGTGAACTACATCATCTGTTTTCTACATTTAACAGGGAGAACAAGGAGACCAAGGAAACCTTGGAAAAACTGGTGAAGCAGTAAGCTTGAATTCTCTTTCTGGTTTAATTTTTAATTCTGTTTTATTTGAGAGAGAATGAATAGTTTGTTGCAGACATTGTCATGTATTCGAAGCTGTAGTATGTCAGTTATACCTTTATAGTCTTTGAGATTTAAAGTCTGTTTTTTAGTCTATTTAAAGAAATTTCCCATTTAATGCATTTTCCAAAATTAATTCTGCTTTTCTCCCAGTATGTTGTGTGACTATTGGAAGTGGCTGTAGGGGTTTTCCAAGGCTCTCTGTGTTAAGTGAACAAGTGATCCTTTTCCAGTTAAATCATTTGAGAGGCTACATTTAGCCTGAGATGTATTTTGCAGGCTTGTTCTGTCTTCACTGCATAAAATCACAGAGCTCAAGGTGATCTTGTGGTGACATGTAGTCCATCCTCTTCTGCCTAGGCAGGATCTGTTATCTTTACATAGTTTCTGACAAACATTTGTCTAACCAGTTATTGAAAAGCTCCAAGACCGGGGCTTCTCTATTTTTTAAAATGTTCTTCCAGTTGTGTAACCTGATTCCTTTCTGCTGGAAACAGCTTTTTACATACGGTGGTTGTTATTCTGTGTCTTTTTCATTCTTTCTTGTCAGGCTTAACAGTCCCAATTCAATTAGCCTGTCATGTTTTTGAGATAATTTAAGTCCCATTCTAACTCCCCTGTAGCCTGTTTCCAATTCATCCAAACATCTGTGTCTCCAGCCTACTGCCCAAACTGCTAAGAATACAGAGAGAAAGGAAACGTTGCTTCTTACAAGCCTACTTCTTGCATAGATGTGCTCATTTTTACAGTAGTACTGTTATTCAAACTGTTACTCAGTTTGAGATCCACCGTCTCCCATCCTTTTTTTTTTTAAAGGCCTTATCTCAGTTCTTCCACTGTAGGTGCTTTTTTAGTCGATAATTGTCACTGAAACATACCATTTTGCAATTCTCTCTACTTAATTTCATCCCCTACCTTTTTGGTTTTTTAACTTTTGTCTGAGATTTATGAGCAGATGTGAGTTTGTTGGCCCATGCTTAGTTACCCAAATGTTGTGTAGAACATGATTAAATCGATTTTATTTCTAGAGTTGATAGCATTTACTATGTTGTACAGTGCCACGTGCACCAAAACCCTCAACAAAAGGCAAAGCTAGGCTCAATCTTAAGTCATTGCATCAATAATGGTACATGAAACAGTCACAGAGGCTTGTTACTTAACCTTAACTTTCTAGATTCGACACAGAATTTTTTTTCTCCTTGATGAACTTGAATTCAGTGGACAAATTTTCCACAACTCAAATATTTTGTATGAACATAATGTCTTTCACATTCTATGTAGTAATAACTAGCTCAAACAATATCAATAATATGTTGCAGTGATGTTGCATAAAATAATCATACCAGCTAGCTGACTGTAGTCAGGGTCAACTGCAAGAATTAAGTGATATATTCTATGCCAAACAAGGGGATGTTACAGTGTTATACAGAAAGATAATTATGGCCCATCATTAATTACCATTTCCCGCATGTGATATTTGGAGAATTTACATGTGATACAGGATGGCACACAATACCTGGAAACTGAAATAGTTTCTAAGTCATTGATAAATATTTCTTATTTTTATCTGTGGATTGTAGAATGTCTTCTAATTTACGTATATGTATTTAATCAAGTGAGCTTCACAGCCCTTGATCTGTTGTTACCTTTACATTACCTGGCAGCAGAGGACCAGTGCCCACTACGGGATCTTTAGGGGGATAATCTATATTTTGTTCTCATTGAGGCCAGTAGTGAAACACCAAGAGGAGACACAAGCACACTCAACTCTTAGACTTTTCAAAAGCCCTCTCCTTCACCTTTTTCACCACTGCAATCTGTAACAGTTAAGCTTTTCCAAAAACAATTGAAAAGTACTAACAGGAAGAAGATGGTTTTTCTCATATGCATAAAATGCTTTTCCAGACGTGAGTCCTGATGCAAAATATTCACTTCTGTATGCTTTGGACTCAGGTTTTGCTTCCAGCTTCTCCACTGCTTCTGTTTGTAAAAAGTAATTTCTCTTTCCCTTGGCTTGCACATAGAGTATGAATTCTTAATTCACAGATAAATCCACTCCCTGCTATTCAGTATTGGCTCTGCTGCCATGAGGACATCTCTGGAATCAAACATAAAGTTTGTAAAACAAAGTACAAGAACAAAGCATAAGTGCTACCAACTGCTGGGACAGATTTTGAGATGGAGTCAAAAAAAGATAAGGAGTAAGGCATCTGTCTTACTGATGGTTTGTGGAGTTTGTCTGTTACCAGGTGCTTGGTCACATTAAATACAAAGAGGAACTGTACAAATAGCAGTAAAAAATGTACAACTACTGTACAGTTTATTTAATAGTAAAGGCAATGGGAAAAAGAAGTTGCTAAAAAGTTGGTAGTAAGCCTAGTGTCTAAAAATTCTGTGTATTTGGTTTCTCCCTTCTGCACCACGACTTCACCATCTTCCCTTTTTGGCTTGTCTGTGGTTTTCTATTTATTCATTATCTCTGTGGACAGACTCCTTCAAATTACAGGCTATAGCACGTTTTTTTAAGTCCAAGGTTAAAATACATCATACTACTTTTTAGCAATGGGGAATCCAGCACAGCATTCCAGTTTTCCAAGTGATAACTAGTGCATTTTCTCAATAAGTTGTCCAAAGAAGCGATTTTGCAATAATAAATCCTGTAAATGCTGAATTCATAGCAAATTACACCATGACCACATGTGCCTGTCTGCTATTGATACCAAAGGGTTGTACCAATATGTTTCTTCTGTTTCTTTCAATTTGCTTGCTTCCCCTCATATCATTCATCTGTCATTCACTAAAATGTCTGCCACTTCTATTTGAGGTGCCAAAATAGTTATTCCTTTTCTCTAGCAGCTTTCCCAGGTTCTGCTTAATACCTGCTTAGATACCAGATAGCAACTCTGCACAAGCAAATTTCAACAGCACGAGATTGGACTATAGCACTTGGTTTTTCAGTCTAGCAAGGTGGAATATATGCTGAAGTACAGCTCTGTCAATAGGCTAGGAGCCACAGTAGTCAATATTTCTTAGGTCACATGAAGCTGCTGATTCTTCAGAGCATATTTCTGCCAAAATATTTCTGGATGTTTGTCCACTGTGGAAACAGAGTGGACTAGATTTATAAAATGTTCACAGTGCTTGTAAGCTTAAATGGCTCACATTTAAGATCAGGAATGTGCTTAAAGTCAGACTTCAGACACTATTCCTTAACCAAGTCCTACAACAAAAACTGTTTTTCTGGCTACAGAATATGTTGTGTTTGTTTAAAGGGGAAGGGAGCAGATTCAGGTGGGGCTGCTTGGTTCAGCAGAGCCCTGAGCTGTGGTAAAATCCAGCAGCTGTTCCTTGCTGCAGGACATTTGGTTAATTGCAGGACCTTCAGATCCGATTGAAGAGAGACTGGTTAAGATAGTGAGGAGCAAGGGAACATCAGACAGAGCAAAAGTATACTGCTGATGAGACAAAATCTTTTGGAAGCCATGCCAAAAGAAACAACCCCTTCAGCTACTGAGAAAATTCCCCTTACATTTTGGGGGAGGGAAATCTGACTTTGCTGACATGTGCAACTGGATTTTTTTTATGTTTAGATACAGTTCTGTTCAGTGATGAAGAGCAAATATTTGAGGCTAACTTCAAGCATCTCATACAAATGATCTGTTTGTTAAAATGTCAGGGATGATTTAAGAAAATGATTTATTGAATTATTCAGAACTCATCTCAACTTAAAACAGTTGTTTTCCAGGATTGTTTTAGTGTTTGATAATGCTAGTGTTTACTCAGGCTGTGCCACTCTGAATGACTAAGTGCAAGTTAATTCCTATTTTTTCTTGCCACCTCTGTTAAAGAAATTCAGCCTCTACACTTCTGAAGTAGAAACCCTTGATGTTCATACACACTTTGAGACAGAGTACAAGGGTAGAACTGTCAGCTGTAGTATGTGCAACTGGTGTCAAAAGGCAGAGTTCATGAACGCAAATCCTGGAAAAATAATGTTCAGAAATTACATGTCAGCAAATTTCTCTGGTTGCACATAGTTTTTAAACAACAAAAGGACGCCAAGCTGAAATAAAAAGTGCTTTGCCATGAAAAAATAACCTTGCAATGCAGCAAAGGAAAACCAGTGATGTTCAGGCTGTCGATGGCAGCTCCAGAGCAGGCTGCAAAATGGTTAGTTTGCAGGAGTCTGTGAATGGCAATAAAATACTGCAGTCAGCCATGTGCCTTGTAGCTGGGTTGCTTTTGGGAAGAATAATTATAAAGCAATTACCACATCTTTCAGAGAGGTAAAAATTAGCTGGATTAGGCACCAGGGATGCATAATTCAGGGAGAATGGAAACTGCAACTCCTTTTGCTTGAAGAAAAGATTAGGTGAAATTTAGCTGATGTATTCAGGATGCTCAACAGAAGGAGTTGTATGAATTATCCTGAAAAGTCTGGACTTCAGGGATATACAAAAGAGAATTTTAAACCATAGGCCAAAAGATAAGTCAATTGATGAAAGCTTTTTTTTTTAAGGTCTGATGAATGCATGGGACATTGCCAAGGGCTTCCAAAGAAGGAACTACTTCAGCTACTTTCAGTAAGAAGCAGTTGGATAGAGATTACTGCAAGTTCTGTGAAGGACTTAACAGTGAATAGTAATAATACTTCTGCATCTTAGGTTGTGCTTCTTGTTTTTACCTTACATGACCTGATATACTACAGTTCCTGCTGAGAAGAGGGGAGAAAGAGGTTACAGTATCTAGAGGTTAGCTTTATCAAGCTGCTGCTCATTTTTCTTGAAGGATTTTCTAGTGGTTCTCTTTATCGTCTGGTTTCAGCTAGAGGAATAATACCTGCACATGGTATCAGCAGTTTAGCTTCCAAGGTTTTGTCAGTGAGCACATCCTACCCCCACTTTGTCAGGCAGCTTCCCTTAAATGCAAGCATTCCTCTACAAATGCTATCACACAGAATTATCCTACTTTGCACTGGAAGCAAAATTTAATCCATTTATTTGTTTCTAAAATATGCTGTAGATTAGGTGATTGGTGCCAGTACATTTTGCCTTTCAACTATTCAGGTAGTTGAATTTTTAAGTCCTTTAAAGAATTGAGTAAAATATCAGCTTAAAGGTACAAATATGGTGCATCTCTGCTCTTACTCACTTCCTCCATTGGCCGTAGCAAATCACTCAGATTATCGCTTCTAGTTGATTACCAAGTAACTTTCTCAACTGACAGAAAAGTAATAGAAAAATGCTATTGTGACAAGATAGTATTTTAAATGTATTATGTTGTCACTTTAAATCAATGTTGAATAAGAATATCTGAGAATGCTGAACTGTAAATGAAATAGCACTGGATTGGAAACTTTTCAATTACCACTGAAGAACACATTGAAGTACAACCTGGCAGGTAACTGCTCCCACAGGCATGTTTGGAGCCAGCTGTATATTCATTTCTCACTACCAGGTTTTTCATTGGATTACTCCGTACTTGGGTTTGCGTTAAGTGTACAATGTGTTTTCAATTATTCAACTAGAGTCCAGTTTCTAACACAGAGCATATGCCCTGGCAAGATGTTTTTGTCTTTCTCAGGCATGTGTTAGTTGTGAGATCTGGACTCTGATTCATTTTCCACAAAATGCTCCTGTCAAGAAGGTTTCTAAAATGCTGTTATTATGCTGTTTTTGTCACTGGAGACTTTTACACAAGTCCTTGTAAACGAAAGTTGATGACTATTTTTTAAATAAGTTGCTGATTTATTTTTTTAATCACTTCAGGATTTTTGCTTTACTTTTTTGTTTTCTAATACATTCAGTTTTGTATTTGGAATGCACCATTGTTCCCAGAGGATGGAAGGGATGCTGGAAGACATTGATTCAACAGATCTGCTTTGGACTGTATTCATTTTGTTATATAAGATGAAGAGAGAGTTGAAACCTCAATCCAGTCTTAGTAGCTGGTCTTTATAACAAGCCAGTCCAAATCTGGGATGTTAAGAACCACATGATCTTATAGAAAATCTGTAGGGAATGATGTAGAGAGAACATCATTTTATGGCTAATATCTTAACTGAACAAGGTGTTCTGCTCTCTGTCCTTTCTTTTCACTGAATGCTACTAATTGTTTGAAAATCAAAATTATATTACTAAGTAATTTTTTGGTTTTCTTGCCTCTGTGCATACCAGCCCTAGCATTTTCTCCATCACTGTTTCGTATAGAGGGGCGGAAGAGTTAGTTAACCTGTCGTGAATTTTCTGCCCCTGCAGTCCCTGTTGCTTTCAGCATAGTGTTCACTGGCTTCACTTCTAGTCATCTTGACTATTGTTTTGCTTTCCACAGATAACCTATTCCAGTTATGCCAAGTTTCTTTTACATCTTTTGTAACAACCTTCTTAGTGTTTTTGCTGTAAATTTTCTTAACTACTTTTGAGGAATAGCCTATCTATAAGAAACTATTTAATAGCCAATCTATAAGAAACTATTTAATAACCAGCTTCTGTCCTCGCTCTGGAGGGTGCCATAGGCTTGCCCTAATGTGCTAGGGAATACAACAGCACATTCACAGTTTCCTAATCATTCTTTCACCCCAGAGCAACCAAGTTGGGAAGACAGTACTTCTGAATTGAAAAGAGAACTTGATCAGAGGCTATATATTAAATGGTTCACTGCTGGGGCAAGGCACAGCTCCCCATCTTTCTGATCACCATCTTCAGTCCTGTAAACAATGTGGCATTCAGTGGGAGATCAGAAGTGTCTCTGTGGAAAGAGAATAGGTCTGAGTTTCACCTTGGCTCTAATTATGCCTTCTGTTCTTTCTGGAATAAGAAAATCAAAATGATTAGTCTTTAGCATTTTGAAACTGTACCTCCACACTTCTTACCTGATAAGCAAGAGTACAGGGTAATTCTTTGTCTCACAGATCTCTGCCTGCCCCTGAGGCCTGCTGTTGGCTCTGACTGGGAGCTCTCACTCTCAGAGTTCATCACAAAAGTCCCTCATTGCTGCCAGTGACGTCTGGGCCATTGCCTCAGTGCCAATATCACCTGGGCCCATCTTTGGCTGTTGCCAAGGCAAGAGACATCTCACTTCTGACATACAATACACAAGTTCCCACACATAATATATCAGTCCAGTGGCCATAGAGATGCCTGCTTATCTCTTTAGTTCCTTCCATAAAGTAATTTGTGCCAGTATCATCAGCCTCAAAGGCTCATTGCAATATGTTTAAACTGTGGGATTTCCAGCACAGCTAGCAGTCCAAGAGAACAAGTAATCATAAAATCTCTACTTACTTTGCACCTGTTCTGGTTAAGTACTTTAGGCTGAACTGAATTCACATTATACAGATAAGCAATGGATTTTTCTTTTTTTTTTAAGTAATCCCTTTTTTTTTTAGATCACCCTTCAATGCCAGTGTACTGCTGCTAATGCTAGTTCCTTCCTGCACCCATAGAGGTGGCAATGCCAATGCGTGAATTGACATAACTGACTTTTTTTTTTCCTTTTTGAAGTGTTACACACATTGTACATTTGTGTATAATACAGTTGTGTGTTATATCACTACTGGGAGCTTCCACGTTTCTACCATGTTCCATGAGTAGTTGTGCAGTGTACTCTGGGCACTTAGTGCTTTTTCTTCAAGCTCAGCATGTCATATTTTTCTCAGTTGGAACCTTGCACTATAATTTCTTTTTCTTTTAGGTTTCATAATAAAGTAGGTATTGTAAGTACTGGGAATAAGGTTTTTAAAATTACTTCCTCTCATATTTCCCATCCCATATGGTCGTATTTGCTCTATCCAGTGGAAATTTGTGAGAGAGCCTCAGGAGACAATTATTTCATTTTTGAATGCCTGAAAGGCTCTGATCCTCTGACTTCAAAGGCATTCGGGGCTACTACTCTTGAAGGGAAAATTCTGACAACACCTGACCCAATATAATTTTTTGTTTTGACTGCATTTTACTTTGTTCCACTGAATTTACTCCCTTTGAAATTTGTGGTCAGACTGAAACGCTAGCAGAGTAATTATCATCTTTATTTGTATGTTTGTAAAGCTTTTAGCAGTGCAAGATGGAGCTCAGTGGCAGACCTAAGTTGGTAGGGTAGTATTGTGATGGAATTAGTGCAATTTCCCTTCTGGCAGTAGCTATTTGCAGTTGGTTTGCTGAGATGCAGGGGTCCTTCTGCCTGGACTGTGAGCCAAGTCAGCTTGTGCAGCCCTCACTCTCCCACAGGTGCACTTAGACAGACATGGGGTCCTCTATGATGGAGAAGTGGGCCCTGCTCTGTTGCTGGAGAGCTGCTGACCATGAACTAGTATAGATATCATGCAAGTAAAAGTCTGCTTTCTTTTTATACAGGGATCAGCTGGCTTACCTGGAGAAGCTGGGCCATCTGGAAGCCTTGGTGAAAAGGTATAATAATGTATCTGACTATTCAGCAGCTTTGAAAGCCAGTGGGGTGATAAAGTGCTGGTGAAAGATCATTTACTGACCACTGTCAGAGCTAGTATTCCTGTAGCTATTTCAGAGCATGGGGATGTAATAACTGGTAATCCAGATGCTCTTATTTGAGGTATGTGTCTGATATCCTTGATTTTACTTCACAGTGAATTTAGAATTGATAGATTTGAGACCTTTCGTATATCCCTTTACTATACTGCCTTTGTTTCAGAGAAACTGGCATGAATTATACTTGTTTTATACAGTACTCACTGCTTTTGTACTACTACATAATGAAGACAAAAGTAGAAAGGTAAAACTTGACTGTATATATTAACTGAATAAAAAAGACAAGACTGAGTTTTGTCTGTGCAGTAACAGTTCTGTTTGTGAAAGTTTGGCAGAGTCAGCATGACTAGAACAGTATAAATAGCTTCAGTGTATTTGACATGGTTTTATTTGGGTGAAATATTTTAAAACTGAAAAACAGGAACCTATTACTGAACTGCATGTCAGTTTCAATTATGATAAAAACATAAGTGTCACAATGATGCAGCATCGTTTGTATTTCTTACCTGCAGGGCTGAATTATTTCACCTAGATTGGTGTCTGCTATTTAGATATTTTATTGAGAAAGTCTTAACCTAGTATTACGAATTCCATTAAAATCTGATAATAATTTATATAATCAGTGAAAGGAAATACATCAGTGGAAAACCCTGTTTAATATTTAGACAAATCTCATATGGTTTTAGTCATAATATCATCTTAGAATTTCATGTCAAATGATTCTTGTTCTTCATAATTACACTTGGCCCAATGAAGTGATACTGCTGCTTGTTTAGCTGGGAGGGGAAAGGCAATAAAAGATAATTAATTTATCATCAGCAAATGGAAGAAAGCTTCTTCATGGTGCAGTAGCTGTCACTGCTATGCAGTTTTTGTAGAATTTATTCTCTTCCTCTCTTACGGATTAAGTACTGCAAGGTAAACATACTACGTGGATTTAAATGATAAACCTATTTCCAGCATAATTACAGGATGCAATATAAAATATAGTGTTATTACTATGTTATGTGCACTATTTGTAACAAAAGTATAATCTTCTGAGGATAATCTACAGCTAAGTCTGATATTTGGGCTGGATGTGACATGCATGAAAGGTGAAAAGTTCTGGAAGACCAGAAGGAGACCCTTCCCGCTTCCACTATTCAAGTTGCTTCAGCAGCTGTTGAAGGTCTGGCCTTCCTTTTAGATCTGTGGGCTCCTAACACATACTGAAGAAAAGAGGAGAAGAGAAAAATAAAATTTTTTTTCTTGGTCTGCTGTCCTGAATTTTATGGATTAAGGAACATACTAAAAATATGAGAGAAAAACAGATCTAGCAGAAGTTCTCAGAGACTGATGTAGTCAAACCTCTTGTTCAGTCTTCAAGGAAAAGACAAGACAGAGAAGCTCAGTTTTATCATTTTTTTCAAAAGACAGGCTTGTAGGAGGAAGGAATGCAGAAATTAAAAACAGAAAAGTTAAAAAAGATCTCTGCACTATTTCTGAAGGGCAGTTTCTCAACCAATAGTGTGATGCACTGCCAGGTATGCTCAGTGGACATGGAAAAAGGGGAAGAATACTCAATGTTGTTTCATTTTTCTTTTTTTTGTTGTTGTTGTTGTTGTTAAAGGGAGAGCGAGGCAGTCCAGGACCTGTAGGTCCTCCTGGAGAAAAAGGTGTCGTGGTAAGTTACAAGTAATGTAGAATCCACAGTTATGTTACTTATAAAAGTATTTTAGTCTCCAAAAGAGTAATAAGTCCTCACCCTTCTGGCTGTGCAGACCTTGTGGGAGAGTAGTGTTTATGATGCATAGTTCCTACAAAGTTTCATTTTACAGCTTTATCCCCTCTGTAGCAGTGGTATTGCAAAGTGATCTGCTGAATGAAACAACAGAGCAACTGCATTTTTGGAAAATGGCTCTCAGCAGCCTTAATAAATTAAAAGGAGGGAAAGTAAAACAACCATTTCCTGTGTAAACTGGCATAACCCAGGTTATTCTAGTAGACGGACTAGTAACTAGCATCACCTCTAATTCTACTGCCCAGCACTTCCCCAAGAGCTCCTGGGTGCCAGTCTTGTGGGAGGACTGGCTTCCTGACAGCACCACGTGTCCTAAAGCAGGACGCAGCACTTTGTGCAGCCCAGAGCCCATGCCATGGAAATGTGTTGGGGCACACAAGTGAAAGACTGTACTCGTGTGCCCATGGCCATGCTCTTGTTGAAGTTCTCTAGAAAACATGCTTAAGGCTTGGTTGTGTGTTTGCTTGTGAGCTCTGTGAAAGCTGCAGAGTGTATAGAGAGCCCTTGAAAGTTTAACTGCAAGGAGATGACAGAGAGTTTCTGTGTAATGCTGTAGGGTGCTGCATCCTGCTCCCTCTGACACTGGTGTGGTTGGCAGGGCTGAAATCTCCATGGCATTACACAGAAACTGCAGATGTGGGCCTGAGCATGGTGCAGTGAGTGGTGTTCTTGCCATGGACAAGGATATTTTGTATTTGAAGTAATTACTCTTTGGGCATCCATTAACATGGAAGAGATTAAGTACCCTGAGAACTGCAGACCAACTAAATGATCTATGCAGAGCCAATGATATTTGAAGCTTCCTGTCCTTCATTAAATCCTTCTAGTCTAGATTTACCTTCAACCAGCTGCTTTTGATCCATGAAAAAATTCTTACTAGGGAGATTAATAAACAAATATTTATTAATATAGTATCCAGTCTTACTAACTACTTTTCTAGGACTGTTGTTAATGCTTATTGCCATAGGTAAATCCACTTCAGTCATATTAGAGAGAACCTTTCCCAGCAGTAAGTCAATGTAGTCCTCAGACAAGAGTTGTTCTCGACCTTAGATCTTAGCCAGGTCTGCCCACACCAGGATGTGTCCACTTTCTGTTCCCACTGTCACAGCCTTCTAAAGGGGAGTTTGAAATTCATTTAGAAATCAGCATCTTTTGTTTCAGTGCACCTCTCCCAGCTAGTGCCTGTGTGTGGGAAAGCTTCCTAGGCTGCTTTAATGGTCACGAGGATATATCTCCAATTAAGCATTTAGTTTTTAAACAAAATTTTGGGAACAATTTTTGAAACTTTTATTAACTTATCTCCAGTCATTCAGGTAAGTAACTGGATTTATTACTGTTTCTATAATACCAATTTAGATAAAACTGTTCTGTCTTTTCTATGTTTATTTTAATTCTAGGGCTATCCAGGACCTCCAGGAGGCCCTGGACCTGTGGGGCCAGAAGGATTACCTGTAGGTATAGGGGGGTGCTTTTGTTTGACATAAAATGAACTGTTTTCCAATTGTCTTTTTGCTTTGCTGAAGCTAAGAATTGTTTCTATTTGTACTGCAATCTATCAAACTGTCATGAAAATGTGCCCATCCAGAAAGAATCTGTTCCCTTGCTCTTTGCCAGGATGATCTCTGAGAGACAGGAAAAGTAATTATATTATTTACTCAACCATTTAAAAATCACTCATTTGAGACAAATAGGGAAATAGAATTTTGCAAGGATGGTTAATAATTGCATAATATTTTTGGTGCCTAATACAGTTTAAATATATTCATTATGTGTTTAGCTTCACTGTTAATAAAAATAAATTATATTCTAATTTGCTATGTATAATTGTTATAATTTGTCTACCATGGATCTTCAATACAGATAAAAACTGAACCTTTTATCAGAAAATATTCATGATTTTTAACATAACGTTGCTGAAATTACAAGTATCTCTTAAAAATTTGGAATGATAGACAGAAGTAATATATCCAACAGTCATATAAGTGTTTTGTAAAAATAATGTTACATAGAGTCTGTTAATTAGATTTTTCTACATAAGTTGTACAAACACGATTAATTGAATTTGAACCATGAGTGAAAGTGTTTGATTTGCATTTCTGGCATTGATTCTTGCTTAAGGTGCATAACCTTGCAATTTTCAGGAATCTGTGTTTAGAAGACAATGAATAATAAGTTTGTTTGACGTGTAGGGACCTTCAGGGGCACGAGGACCATCAGGGGCACAGGGACCTAAAGGCAGAAGGGTAAGTACTATTGCTCCTTCGTCTTACTTAGAGCAGGGAGTAGTGTATTGCACATATGAATCTGAAATATAACTCATTTACAGCTGCTCCCTATGTTCTCTGGGCTCAATTCATTTGTATTGAAATCAGATAGATTATACTTGTCTTTCCATGTAGGAAACAATATGAATCTTCATTTCTCCTCACAGTGAAATGGGCTTTGCCATTGGTTTCAGCTGAGAGCAAAACTAGAACCAAGATGACCGCTTGACTGTTTTCTGTACACATAAACATGAAAAAGTTGTCATTTATAACTACCACTGGACTATTTCAATGTTTTAAGGACTGTTTTCTTTACTTGTGTTTAGTTCTTTGTAAATACAGTCAAAATCTCTCAAACCCAATTTTGAGGGAGGAGGAAGTGTAATCAGATGATACTGTGTGCTAGAATCTTGAACCTCCACTTGTTACATTGCCATTTCCGTTTCACTTTTACCAGGGAGATGGAAACCATTTTTTGAGTGTATACAAAGTACTAATCCAAAGCCCACATTAGTGAAGCGTCTCTCACGTTACCTACCAGTTTGACAGTGTATCCAAGATTCCTAAGAGGCCTGTACAGCTCATACCAGTGGCTGGACCAGTGTGTCTACAGCTCCATTTATTCCTGATAAATATGTCTCTATGATTTTGGCAGCACATCATAGAATGTAGTGCTTATAATTAAAGATGACTCAGAATAAATCCCAAGTATCCCAAGTTCTGTGAAAATTCCAATTTGGAATTGTGGTTTATGCCTTTGCCTCTACCCAACATGACTGGGAATGTCTCATGAAAGAGGGTCTCAGAACAGACCCAGGTCCTCAGGCTCTGAGAACTAACTTCCACTGAAGCCACTGAGAATTTTATCTGCTCTCAAGATCAAAATATCAGACCAAAAATGGAATCTCACATATGGAAAGTATGTGAGGTGCCCTGAAACCTGGGGTTTGTCATCAGAAAGAGAAGTGTCAGAACCCTGAGCTCATGAAGGCCTCAGAAAATGCATACCACAGTCAGATACGGAAGTTAAATGGAAGCACATGGAAATTTCCCTTCATTGTGCATGGAAACAAGAACAGATTCTGTCTTCACAGCTGGAATCTGTGGGAAGTCTTAGAAGCACTGACCCTCTACTTGTGCACTGTAACAGAATAGAATTCCTTCACTTCATAAATTCTGGACCTTTCAGCAATGGTTTTGAATCCAGGATTACCCAGCAGCTTACTTCTGCCTGAGAATATCCAGCTGTTCACTCTCCAGTACACCCAGGAGTTGTGGCCAGCTGAAGGCAGGCTGTCTAGAAGCCTATGGAGTGTCTCACTCTTAAGGGATTCCAGGGAATATGCCACTGAACACAGCACTAGTACAGAGCTTCCTAGCTCATGCTTGAGACTTGATGCACTGGGCTAGAATCATGTGGAAGGTTTATTACAATTTATTTTTTGTGTTAATCTCATGAAAATACTGAGGGAGAGCACCATTTTGTAGATACTTCAATGACAGACTGACACTGAGGGGAGAGTATCAATATGTAGGAGAAATTATTTCTTTCCATGACCAGAAGAAATACATTAGTCTGGAAGCCTGGCAGTGTAAGCAGCCATGAAGTCGTTGCATGATCTTCTGTTGTCTTTGTTTGCTAATGTGTGAAGTAAACCACAATGCCAGAGACTGGTCCTGCTTTCAGTTAATACCATAATCTTGGACTAATACAAATGTAGCTTCTAATTTGAGAAGGGACTCTGTATCATGAGATTCATTTCAGAAGTGAGACCTAAGCAAAAATTCCAACAACTGCTAAAATTCTTAGCATTTAGTATTCTTCAGATTGGCATCTGGTGTTTTAAAGCTCAAAAGAAATAATTTTTCTGCTTGTACTTTCCTGAAATGCAGATCATGAAATTTAGACTTGAAAATGCAGATAAATGACATAGTGAACTGCTGTAAATTTGGGGTCAGGCAGCAGCAATTCATGGCTCTAGCAGCCAGTAGTGTTGTCCCTGGTTTAGTGGTATCTGTTCTGGTATGAAGAACCTCAGTTGTCTGAGGACATCTGTGCGTAGTTTTAAATGATAGTTTGAATAATATCTTTCCTACTTCTCACTGCAGGGAATATGGAACTTAGCAAATGATGTGCACTTGTGAAACAAGTGTCCAGTGTGCTTGGTGGTACATGGATAGCTGAATGTGTTTATCTCTCTTAATTGTTTGAAAGAAATGAGATTAAATTGATGTAATTTTCTAATATTCTTCCATGTCAGCCACCAAAAGAGAGATGTAGCTATATACTGTGTGTTACTTTCGCTCATCTGGTATTTGGGGGACAGGTCGAGAAAGAATAAAAACAGTTGATTTGTGCTTTTTACCTTCTTAGATGAACTTTTTCTCAGATTATCATGCTAGAGTTTCAATGAAAAGTGTTCCATTTTAGAAACAGAGCTGAACCCATGCCAGAGAAAAAACTAGTAGCAATCCTTTGGCAGCCTCACTCCCCAGCTCTGTTGCAACCTAATTTAAATAACAGCAAGGAAATCAAGTATATCTCTCAGTCTTAGCTATAGTAAGAAATTGTACTATCCAATTCATCTGTGCCAAGATGGAGTCACACCATACTATTTATAGGAATGTTATTGTGTGCTTTTGTCAGGATATTAAATTGCCTTTCCCTTGGATTCCTGCCCTTTGTTCTGTGGCTGACTAAAGGAAGGCATGGCCCAGAGGATCATATTGCTTTGTGTTACGTTGTTTTCAATTCAAAGTTATATAGTAGAAGGTTGGTGTTTTAAACGGTAGACTTTTTCACTTAACTATTAGTGATCAGATCAGTTGTCATGCACTGCCAAGGTGAATTCCATTGAAATGGAGATCTGTGTGAATGGCAGAAAGGTTTTGGTGTCTTATGTGCATAACACAGACTAGGAATCTTGTGCAGTCTTCTGACAGGCCTGTTTCTCAAACTGCAAGCTATGATCCTCTTTATGATTAAAATTATATCAGAAGTGTTGAAAGAATTTATCTGGTAATTCTTAATGATAGAAGATAAAACTTGGAAAGACGTTTCCTTGTTACACAAATCTGTAAAATGAAAACGTGTCCTTTTTCTTCCCTGAATATTTCATCTTGAGATTCCATCCTCTACTGAGCCCTGTGGAGAATGCACAAGGAGAAAAGACAGATCATGTATCTAAAAAGTCTGAGAAAATCTACAACTGTCCTGAAATTGCTGAACTTTATGCTCTCACTTTCCCCCTTCCTTGTGTTGCCGTAGGTGGTTCCTCCACAGGTCTTCCTTGAGCTTCTGTCCCTTCTACCCTCACAGCTGAATGAAATGTCCTCACTCCATCTCAGTTTCTTCTTGTTCCTTCTCCTCCTGTTCTTTGATACATTTCAGATCAAGGACTATAAACCTGCTAATTCTTTCTCAATTTTCATCACAACCGGTTTTGTGTGTGTTACAGACAGCAGTTACAGGAAAAAGTGAAGAGCAGTAACCTGAAATTATTTTGATCAATATGTTTAGCTTTCTTTTGAATTATGCTGTATAGTAATTCAACCATTGAGTTACCCAATAACATAATCTTAACATGAGTACTAATATAAACATTTTTGTAAAAGCCTCCTTCACCTTTAAAACACCACAAGTGTTTGTTTCTAATCTGAGCACACTGAAGTCACAGATTTTTTTTTCCATAGACTTCAGTATTGTTTGGTTTGGGACCTTTCACATTGAGTGCCACGTGGCTCAGTGTTGTCTTCTGTAGCCTCTTTTCCTCTCTAGCTCAAAAAATTTTCTGTAATTGCTCAGTCCTGGCTTACACCAAAACAAAAAAGATGGCCAAACTAGCTCAAGGATTGCCTCACAAAAGCTGTGTCCCAAACTACAGAGTATTTTATACAGCTCTCCCTGCCTGCCCTTTTTCCTTTTCCTATGGTTTCTCTTGTTCCTTTTTGCTGGCCAGACGTAGCAGTGCTGAAATGATGACAGATGAGTTCTCATGGGATATTTCTGGCTTTGCCAGAATATATAATTATATATCAGCTCACAGGAAAGGTCTTTCCTGAGGGGTTTTTATTTTAGGAGAAAAGCCTAAATGATTCTGGATACCCACTGTTCCTGAGTTACCAGTCAGCCATTTTCACTTTTGCTCCAGAGAAAAGTGGATGGGCACTCACCACATGTTCCAAGAGAGGTTTTGATACGGATCAGTAAGTTCAAGTCAGAGAAAACAAATTCTGGTATGTTTTTTCTCAAAATATTCAAGAGATATATGGAAGTCACAGATATTTTTTCAGGGAAAGTAAACTAAATTAACTCAGATGTGCTTCCAACAAAGTCGTTTTACAAGCCCCTATTATTATCATTTAGAACAGTCTTATGACTGAAAATCAGTCATGACTGGATGCCCTTCACTATAAATCATGAACCAAGATGTAAAGTTCTCTACAAATCAGAAATTCAGCCTAGAAATGGAGATTGTTTTCCTCTAGGCACTGCCAATGTGGTGTACTAACTCCCTGTGATGCCAGCCCCTCACAAATGCCAGCAGAAACGCTGTTGTGTCTCATCCTCCCGAAGCATACTGCTGCAAAGAGCCTGTCTTGATACTTATCTAGCTCTTCCTTTGAAGTGGTCATTAGTTTTTAGATGTTCTTAACTGGTTTTAACTTAATGTTCCATACCTAAACAGTCATGTTTTTAGAGTTATGGAAATAACCACCTAAATCTGCGTGGATAAAATATTCTTTTCTGTTTTGCTCATGACCTATTTAAAGATTTTTCATTTGCTTGTAAGCTAATGGATTTAGATTTCCAATCTTAAATAATAAAACTCTGAATGCTTTGGCAATAGGTATTTGCTATATCATGCTACAATAATATAACAGGTTATCTTAGTTCATCTATTGCTTATAAAAATCAATTTACAAAAGAATTTTAGTCTAAAAATAGAGTACAATAATTCACAATTATAAATTGCTTCTAATCCTGCCTCAAACTGGTTTACTTATGGAAGAACTTTATTTGCTTTTTTTAGAGTCTTACTAGCAAGATTAATTTTTGCATATGCATCTTATAATGTGCTCAAAAGCAAGCACTCTGTATAAACAGTGATCATCTAAGTCCCTCTAAGTACATGTCAGTTGCATGAGTACAAGGTGGAAGAAACAAATAGCAGAAAATATCAGCCTGTCATCTGGCTTCAACAGAGACACTGAATCTTTTGTTTGCATACTTTTCAAAAAAATCTTTCTTCTTAATTTCATAATTCAACAAACCAGAAACTTATTTTAATCTTTGAAGCTTTATTTCACACTTGACACAAAATGAAAACTGGTTTTCATGCTAACAAAATGTTTCCCCTCTCCTAAAGCTTATGTAACATCTCCTTAATGACAATCAAAAATAATGCATAATTAGTATTCCAAATCACTTGTTCAATATTCAGGGGCCAAGAGGTCTCGATGGTCCTCCAGGAGAACTGGGAACAGAAGGTATTAAGGTGAGTGTTTGCATTGCTCAGTACTATATAAAACACTGAGGTAGACTATAACAGATAAAAGAAAACAAACAAAAAAACCCCAGCCCATCATGGCAGAAGCCACAGAGTTCTATTTAATCCAAGAGATTTGAAAATTTCTCCCTTTTCCAGGTTCTTTGAGCACATGTAAGCCTGAATCTGCACTCTCTGTATTTACCCAGCATTTAAACTCACAGTAACTGAATGCAGGTTATCAAGCAAATGTATGTAGAATTTACATTGTGTGTTATTTATCAGGGAGAAAGAGGTGATCCAGGAAAGAAAGGAGTTCTTGGGCTCATTGTAAGTATTGGAGCCACTCTTTGTAGTAAGCTTTAACATTGTAACTCTGAGTTCTGAGCTGTGTTTGGAAATTACTTGAAACCAGCGTTGTCTTTTGATATTTCTCTTTAACCAGGGTAAAGCTGGAAATCCAGGAGAAAGAGGAGATCAGGGTGCGCTTGTGAGTATGAAATTTACTAGTACTTCTACCAAAAAAAATTCTGGAAAAATCTCATACTTTGTTTGACACTTGGGTATGAGGAAGTTTATCTATTTCAGAGCAGCTGGAAAACTCTGATAGTTTGCATTTATTCATACAAAGAGCCAGGGACAAAAGTGCAGTTTTAAGAATGAAAATCTTTGTGAGATAGAACAATATTTCTTTGATAGATTTTGGGGTGAGTGTGTGTTATCAGCGTAGGGATAAATGTAAAAATGGGTTAAATGTTTATCATGTATAGGAGAAAGTTCCTTCTTTTAGTGTTTCTTTGAGTGGAAATCTAATGCATTCTATTTGAGGATTTTTTTAAAAAGCAGGTTATCAGTCAGTCCAAATTGTACTGGATTTTCAATGAAGAGGAAAGCAGAAAAACAAAAAGCAGTAACGTTGATTTTGTTCTGCAGTTGAAACTTAAAATTTTGGTTGTCCCCATACTTCTCTTGCCTTTTCTGCTCAGATTTAGGAGCTTGTTGCCTCTCATCTTTGACACAAAGGGTTTTCATTTCCTCTTTATTCACTAGAACTTTTAGATGTATTTATATACACAGAACTGAATGAAGCAAAACCTCTTTAGGCTGAAATGGTGTGTAATAGCACATTTATTGCAAAGTCCAGGATGCTGATCTGTTACTCCTACAGCTATAGTTTCTAGAAGACAGTGTGAGATAGAAATGCTGTGACAAAGGTTGAGCAGAGAGAAAAGTGTGCTGTGAACCTTACTGAGTATCTAAAATGCAGCTTTTAGGACAGTTTGGGCACACAAGCAGCACATGGGTCTAAGGAGAAGGACAAGGAACTGGTAAATGGTGGTTCAGCTAAAATTCGTTCTTATGTAAAACAAACTAAGGGAGGACTTACTCAGAACTCCCTCACCTGCTGTGGAAGCTGGTAAATGTCAGTGCATGTCAACCAGAAAAAAAAACACTGCACATATTTCTTGGGTGTTTCTGTGTTAGTTACTGTGTGGACAAAAAGAAGAGAGGAAGTGGCGTTCTTAGAATATGAAGGAGCTTTTTTCCAGTGCTTTTTATTTTATTTTAATCTTCCAGGGTTTGCTTGGGCCTCCAGGAACCACAGGAGACAGGGGACCGATGGGAGAACCAGTAAGTTGATCCTTATGCTTGCTTCAAAGTTTTTCCATGTATTATACAAGCTCCCTGACAACTCAAGCTCCATTTTACTGAGGTTCAGTGTTGCCAGCTGTGGTTAGGTAGGAATTGCGGGGTGACTGTTACAAAACTGCAGAGCTGGAGTCTGTCTCCCTTGCTTAGTGTAACTTGTTCATGTGGAGGCCTGTTAATCTTGTTGGGAGGCTCTATAGTAAGGGGTGCACAACATAAGAGAGCACAACAGAACATAGATCACAATATAATGTGGCTTTGTACCACACTGAGGTAGTTACCTATGTTATGTATTACGTAAATGTATGTGCCAATACTTTAGTGGCGTTTTTTAAGCAAATATTAGGATCGTTGTTCAGGAACACAGAGACCACATCTATTTGGCAGGTTAAATTTTCAAGAAGAAACTGCTGTAATAAACCTCAGACATTCCTCTGCTGAATGGATTCTTGTTATTATGTCAAAGCCATGCTCACTTTCATGTGGCTAATACTGTTACAGAAGATCACACAGAATCTGCAGCAAGTATATGCAATATACTGCAAGAGGTAGCTGTGACAGGAATAGTATTGCAGCACCATCTCTGGGGGGGAAATCAGATTATATAAATAAAGTGATGCATGCAGTCTTAGTGGGATTTGGGAGAAGCCTCCCATTTTCTGGTGCAGAAATCTAATAGAGTTGTCAAAAATTGTGTGTTTACAGTTCTTCTGGAAAGTAATTTTGCACAGTAAATTGCACATAGTTAATTTAAATCTCCAAAGTGAAGTGTTGATAAAAATTATATGATTTTTAGTATTATTAGTATTCAGTATTTTTTATAGTATTTCTATTAATCCATTGACTGACATGCTAATAGAAAATAATTACACATTTTGTGGACTAGAAATACACCAACAAATTTTCTTTAGGATAGAATTGCATACTTAAGGTAAGCTGCCAACCTGTAGGAATGGCAGAATATTTCACAGAAAATGTGTTTTTCCAATGGTTATCACTGGATTTCTGTTACTTAATCTCTTTCATTTATTCTATCTTATCTTCATGTTGCAGCATCTGAGAGCCTTACAATGAAAGGTTTATATGTCAAATTCCTGCCATTTTTCTGGCCAATTTGGAATTTTCATATCAATAGCATGCCTGTCTACCTTACCTAATCTAAGTGGTCTATGCTTGAGCAGCCTACATTTCTGTTGTGCTCATCATCGTAGAAACTTCATATTCACTGTCAGAATAAAAACTTATCCTGTGAACAGGATGTCTTTTCTATCAAGTGCTGAAAGAGTAAAATGTCTTCAGAAAATGGTCTGAGGATCAATTCTGAAAGAATTGATAAAATGACAGAAGATGTTGTGCAATAAAATGCGTGGCTGTTTTTTTAGCTGCCTATCCAAGCAGCTTGTCAGCTGGTCACTATGTGAAAGCCAGCTGCTGAGGTTTTCTGGCCCTGCAACTAGTTCTACATAGAGCAGAAAAACCCTAATTGTTGGTGGAGCAGCTCAGAAATATAAGCAATTAGAAATATTTGTACCAATGGGATTGATATAAATTACACTTAAACCTTATCTACTTGTCAGACATTTCAGTAAAATCCTTTTACTTAAAGTTACCTGATGTTAATGGTTAAAAGGATTCCCCATACCACTATAGTTTTTTGGCTTCTGAAAGTCTCAGGAGAATGATACATTACCAATCCAGCAGCCTTGTCTCCATGGTAATATGAAGAAATACTTGACTTGTGAAGCAAACTGAAGCTTTGTGGCACTTGCCTAGTGGAATTTAGTGGAATTGCTGCAAATGAAAATCAATGAATTTAGTTTAGGACAAAGTAATTCTAAAAGGGAAGTAACTGCAGTTTTAGTTGTTCATATTTAAACAAAGATTAAATGTCAAATATGTGCATCTGCCAGAATTCTGTCAGTAATATGAAATTTACATTGTTGTTACAAGGGAAGAGATTATTCACATTGTCATTGCCAGGTCATCAGGAGGAGCAAAACCATATGTGTAGCCTGTAAGAGGAAGTGAAACCAAGTAGAGTAAATATTTGTTTAAAAGGCTTCTGTCATAAATAGAAGAAGCATCTTTCTTTCACATGAGAATTGTAGATCAAGAAAATGTTTTGAATTTAGAATGTGTTTAGGTGCAGATGAGTCCCGAAGGGGTAAGGAGATACAAACTCTCTTGAAGTTCAGAGATTTGGTTATATGCAGGGGGTTGATTTGTCTTGATGTATGTTCATGGTGGCTGCAGAATCTGCTAGAAGCTGTTACAGGCAACTTCTACTCCCCACCACCCAACTCGTGCTCTGTGAGCCCAGATCTTACATGTGCAGGGAGTTTGAACATGCCACTTTGGGAAACCTGGGTGTTACTGCAGTAAATTTACTACTTGCATGTAAGACTTATAATAAAATGCTTATGGTATAGTTATTAATATTACTAAGAAGGCTTCAGGCTTTAGTCTACTATGCCTCGGTGACTATTCTGTACAAATGCTGCTAAATCCATGGTGAAGTAGTTGTTTTCAGTTAATTCCATACCAGACTGTAGGCTTTTCAACTAAGCAAACCAGACAGTCTAACAAACCTTAATTAAACAAAGTCTCAGCCAGTCAAGAGAAGAGCTTAGTTCAGATAATAATTTATTTTTGGTCTCAAAGAAAAGACATGTGTGCTATTGTTTGAGATCTGTTATTTCAATGTGTCAAGGTTGGTACTGTATGCCATCGTGGGACTTGGATACACTGCTGGACTCAGGAGGAAAGACAATGAAATACATTTCTTTATTCCAGTTGGAAGAGTTGTGAAGAGACAAACTGAACACTCTACAATGTTAGTTTAATGTTAATTGAATGATGCATTCAAAATTTTGTTTAATGCCAGGGTCCAAGAGGACAACCAGGGGATGCTGGCCCTGTTGGAGAAATGGGTTTTGAGGTGAGATTTTAATCACATATATAGCAATTACAAATGCTCAAACAACTGACTAGCCCTAGACAATATATTTACAATTTTTTTTTTTATTGCCTGCAGCTGACTTAAATATCATCAGCCACTGAGAGACTTAAAGCTGTCACCAAAAATGTCTAGAATATCTAGATTGTTCTGTTCTAAGTGCTGTCTTTGAGCATACCGTCATGACATTTGTCATAGAGGGTGAATGTTTAATTGAGCAAACAGCTTTTTTTTGGAAGCACCACTCTCCTTGCAGTTAGGCAGTAGAGCACCATTAATCATATGTTCTTTCAAACTGTAGATAAAGGAAAGCAGCTGTAGACAGCCTTCTCGCTAACTTCTGCTTCTGTTTTTCTACTTTGTTTTTAATATTTCATTGAGAGAAATGTGACAGAATGTATCAGCCACATTCTTAATGAAGTACCTGAGGGATGAGCTCACTTAGAACAGTAGGGATTTGGCTTATTCAGGAAACACTCTTTCTCAGTTGTCCAAAGTCCAGACTTCTAACTGACTATTAAGAAAAGGTTTATCTGTAAACCTTTTCATAAAAAGCAGTCTGATATCATTAACTCATTGAGGGCTGAGGCTTCTAAAATGGGATTAGTTGTCCAAAGGCTGGATGTACTTGGCTCAAAGCCTAAACAGAGATGAAGTTGTCAGTCAGATTTACAGAAGATAAATGCTTGCTCAGCAGTGATTTATGGTGAAAGCTACAGGCTTAGTGGTACTGCTGAGTCTTCAGAATGTTCCTGACCCACAGTGTATTTCCTGAGCTCCTTCTATACCCTCTTTTCTTTTCTGTTTGGCTCTAGAAGGAGCAAAGAACTATGTTGTCTTGATTTTTCAGACCTTCATCTCTCTAAGTGTCTCACGCCATTCTTCTGCTACAATTTTGGGTGTATTATTTAGTTGTGGTAAAATTATTACTAGTGATCACTTAACAGTAGCTCTTGTACCATACAGGGACCTCCTGGCCCTGAAGGAGAACCTGGTCTGCAGGGGGAACCAGGCACAAAGGTAAATGTTGAAATTATTCTCTCTTACGCTGTTTAAATTTTCAAGTTTTCGTAAAAGCAGATCAGAGAGATCTAATTCATTAGCCAAGCAGACAGTGATACAGGAAATGGACCATTAAGAAATACTATTACTGTCATGATGACTCTATCAGCTGTAAATCCTGTCATTATTATGAATATTGTCCTTTAAAATCCAATGATTTTCCTTGTGATATCCCAGGGAGACATTGGACCTGCTGGGAAGGCTGGAGAACCAGGTGACCAAGGTTTAAGGGTAAGCTATGGATGCAAATCTTCTTCCACAGTGGAAAAGTATGTTACAAACGAAGTGCAGGTTGAGAAATCTTGATTTATCAGGAGAATTCAATAAAAAGCTATTTTCTCATAGGCTCCTTTTTTAAAGGAAAAAAAAAAATCAGTGTAATACTGTAGCAAGTTAAAAAGAGTATTGACTGGGGAAGGGTGGCTTGAGAGCTGCTCAGCAGAAAGGAACTTAGGGGTGCTGTTCAGCAGCATCTGAACATGAGTGAGGTGTGCCCAGGTGGCCAAAAAGGCCAGTGGCATCCTGGCCTGTGTCAGAAGTAGTGTGGCCAGCAGGACCAGGACAGTGAATTTTTCCCTATACTTGGCACTGGTGAAGCTGCACCTTGAGCTTTGTTTCCAGTTCTGGGTCTCATTTCAAAAGAGGACATTGAGGTGCTGGAGCATGTCCAGAGAAGGGCAATGGAGCTGCTGAAGCACAAATTTTATATGAACCAGTTGAGAGAGCAGGGGTTGTTTAACCCAAAGAAAAGGAGACTCATTGCTCTCTACAACTGCCTGGAAGGAGGCTGTAGTGAAGTAGGGGTCAGTCTCTTCTGCCAGCTAACAAATGATAGAATGAATGGCCTTAAGTTGATGTTCAGATTGGATATTAGAAGTAAAATTTTCACTGGAAGAGTGATGAGGCATTGGAATAAGTTGCCATGGGAGGTGGTAGAGCCACTGTCTCTTGAAGAGTTTGAGAGGCATCTGGGTGTGGCATTTGGGAATATGATTATGGTGGTGCTGCACTGATGGTTGAACTAGATGGTCTCAAAGCTTTTTTTCAACCTTCATGATTCTGTGTGATTCTGTGATTATAATGTTGAAATATTTCTGATGGAAAATGACCTTACAGTAAGTCTGTAAACATACCAATATAGTAGTTACCAACATAAACATGGAAGTTTAAGGACACAATAGGTATATTTTTGAGGTTACTTTAATGACATGTTATATGTCATGACTCTGAAACCAAACAAAATCTCAGTGCTACTGTCTAAATCTCCAGGACTGTATGGATATAGTATTGCCTCATTTTTCTAATGCTGATCATCTTTTCTGTTTTCTTGCATTGGATATACATAGGCTGTGACACTGAAGATAAATAAACTGTAACAGCAACATAAAAGTTATCCAAGAGATAATAAACATGTATAAAACTTGAATGAGTCAAGAAATTTAAGCAGTAACTATGTTCTCAACTGTTTCTTTCTGTAAGGGTGAACCAGGACCTCCAGGAGAAGATGGTCTTCAAGGAAAAGATGGCCCAAAGGTACATTAAGTTTCTGTAGCAGAAGTAAAGTACTTATTAGCCTAAGGACCCAAATCTCCTTTTTTATCCTAGGACAGCACCAGATGAACTGAGCCCAGTTGAGTGCACTTAGTTTTAACACAGGAGGTCCTGTAAAGTACAGGTTTTTGTGTACCTTTCAGGTACAAATCTACCTTGCAAGGGCTGCTAAGCTGAATGGCTTGACAAAGAAAAGCAGGTTTTACCTGAGTACAGCTTTTGTCTCTGCTGACTAAAGTGCAGGAGAAAGCAAGCCCAAGGCTGCTCTGCTCCCTGAATTGGACAGGGGATGTCACAGAGAACAACCTCAGATACTTGGTGATGGATGAGTCAAAATGTGGCTGTAGGAGTGTATGAATGAGATAGAAAAGTCTTTAACTTAGAGCCTGATCTGAATTTGACTGGTGAGATTCATACCAGTTCTAGTGTGCTTTTTTTTCAAACTCTGAGATCCAGAATTTCCTTTTCTTATGAACAAGTAATTCTGTAGCAGCAGGTTGACTAAGGTGTTGTTTGTTTGTTTGTTTGTTTGTTTGTTTGTTAACTGTGTTTTAGGGAGACCCTGGAGACCAGGGACTCGTTGGAGAAGGTGGTGAAAAAGGAGAGATGGGATTACCAGGAATTCCTGGGCTCCCTGGTGAACCTGGCATAATGGGAATTCCTGTAAGTGTTTTATGGTTGAAATGGACTTCTTGCTTGTTTGCTTTCAATAAACAAGATTAATTTTTCTTTCTTCTTTTATTTTTTTTTTTTTAGTATTCTATGTAATTAGAGATGACCATATTTAAATTAGCATCCACTGTGGTTCAGGATTGGTAGAGAGAGGAGACAAATACTTTTTCTATCTTAAATACATAAATTCTTGGCAAATAGTGATTCCTCACCACTTGTCATCCAGACATACATACCACACAGCCTGGGGCTTCTCACTTCAGATCTCTCCTCTCCAAACAATATGACAGCAAGGGTACACAGATCTATTAGCAGACAAGGATTAGAATTCACAGGCAACGTTGTTAGATCAGGCAACATTGTTTGCCTATTTGTTCTGGCATCACTCCTAGCAACTAAAATCCATCCATGAAATTGTATGCAACTTCTTCATGAGAGCTGATTTTGTAGCACGGTTTCCAAAGCAAGTATTGTAGCTTTAAATCAGACCAGCTTCTCGTACCAAAAATCATCATGTTCTCAATTGCAGTCCTCTGGCCGCTTTCTGTGTAGCTTTTATGTGATGGTGGGGTCTGACAAAACATTTGTTGAAACACCAGCTGTTCATGGCTGTGAGCACTGTCCACTCTGTCCTCTAAGCTTCAGTGTTACATTCTGCTGTCTTTAGTCCTGGGTTCCTCACAGTAAGCTGCTTTCCTAGGGAAAGAAAAAAGTCTTCTTTTGTTTGCTGGCCTCCTTAGTGCACTGCAGAACAAATTTTATTTCTTTGACTCTTTATTTTGAATTGGTAGTTTAGAGGAACACTGAAAGTTTCATACATTGAAATTACATATGCCATAACATATCTACACTTTATGTAATTATACTTGTGTACAATAAACAGCATCAGCAGTGCTTCTGTGCCTCAGTGAGACAGGCAGGTCTGGCAATTTGATTTTTGGGAGGATGTGGTTAGGGAGGGATTTTTCACATTTTTGTTTTGCATGTTCCGGAGGCGGCTGTTGAGCTGCCTTCTTCTCCCCTCCTTCTTCCTTGCATCTGGGAGTGTACACATCACAGTTTTGGTTTGACCTCCTACTAGGGATGTAAACAGATCCTAATATCCTAGTCTAAGCATGGAAATCATTTTCCTATAGCCCATTGTCTGAGTGTTTCATTGGAGGTGAATGTAATGTTGGATTTTCCTTAAACAGTAGCTTACAAAGCAACAAAAAAGCTTCACAAATCTGTAAAGTAATATTTTCTGTGTGGAAAAGATTTATTTTTTTTCTCCCCTGTCTGCAGAGCATTTCCACTAATTTCATAAATAATCCATGATATTTGCCTACTTTTTTATGCTATAACTTGAGACAACCCTACTAACTTGCTTACAGACACAGTTAATGACATTTTCCTCCTATTTCTGTGCTTTATAAAAGCTTACTTAGCTATGCAGTTTGGAGCACAGGCTAAACTGTTTCCAAGCCTTTCTCAATAATTTTTTTTCTCTCCCTAATAAATCTATAGGGCCCTGAAGGAACACCAGGAAATCCAGGTCAGAGGGGCCGTTTAGGAAAGAAGGTAGTATTTTTCATCTTCCCCAGTTCCCTTCCTTTTATCTGAAACTCAAGTTTACATTATAAAATTCCATTGAACCAAAACTATCCCTGTTTTGTGTCATGCTTCAAGCCAATTTTTTTCTTGTTAGCCATAGCAATTAGAATTGTCATCATTCTGCAATCAATAACATTCAAGGTCTTAGTAAATTTAAATTTGTATCAGGATGTGTTTTTTTGCAATGGGAAGGCTTCAGCAGAGACTTTTCTATACTGCAGAGTTCTGGGCTTAGACATTCTAATAACTACAGTAAATAACATACAGTAAATGTCATATCTATTAAATAATGCTGTTACACATTTTGATTAAGCATAAGCTGCATTTTGAGACTCAGTGTCAATCTCTTATTATTTTTAATGCAATAACACCAACAGGGGGAAAAGGGGCAGCTTGGCCCTCCAGGAGAAACTGGGCCTGCTGGTGATTCTGGCCAACCTGGAAAAACTGGTCCCAAAGGTGCAAGAGGAACTCGAGGTCCTGTGGTTAGTACAAAACTTGCTTGTTTAAGTGCTCAGAGGTCTTTCAGCATCAGAACGAGACCTGTTCACCTTTCCAGACAGAAACCTGGAGCATGGATCTGGAGAAAGCCATCTCAAGCTTTTGGTCATCTGACAGTTAGGGGAGTGGGATGGCAGAGCACACCATGGAATACTCATGTCCCTCACTCCACATATAACCTCACTGCTGTGGATGTTTATAAACCTTTTAAGTTCCAAGAACAAAAATCAAGGAGTTTGCTATCACATAAAATAAGCCTTAGCCATGGCTGAAACAAAGCATTTCAGATGAAGACAACTACTCCTATTGAATAGGACTCTGATCCAAAGTTAACTGACTTAAGGCTTTTCTATTAACTTCTAGCTCCTTTCAGGGTAAGCTCCCCAAGCTTGCTCCATACTGTGTGACAGACACACAGAAACATCCAGGCTCCACACTAGAGCCTGTCTCAGTCCAGTCCTGTGGCCACAGAGTGCAGTTGTGTGTTCTTGAACACATGTAGGACAAAAGCAAAGTTTGCTGTCTAATGGCCAGTATTTTCAAAAGAGTCAACTTTCTGAGGTGATGACCACACTCAGCTTCTCCTAGCATGCTAGCACTTACAGAGTTCTTCCACACCTATCAAATCTCAAATCTTTTTGAGTTAGTGATGCACAAAGATTGTAAGGTTAGGGCTGAAAACATTGACCATTTTTCCCATAGAAGAATGAAAAGCCCAGTATTCTTTAATAAATGAAGTAGGACCTACAAGAAAGTTGTCCATGGTGTCAAATGTCAATACTTCAAGATTTTTCCAAGTGCTTTCTTTATAAGATAGGCATTGTTGTAGCACTTACAAAGGAGCTCCTTTCTCTCTCACTGATTACTGCATTTAACAGGGACACCTAGGAGGAATGGGACCTGAAGGAGAGCCAGGAATTCCAGGTTATGGGGTATGTTTTTTACGGAATTCAGGTACACATACATCCCAAAGTACATCTGTGGTACTCTAATTTCAAGTATCTTAGGGATCTGTATCTAGACTACACAAATATTTTCAAGAAAGCCAGATACTCCCATATGTTTATATGCTGTGTTTGCCTACTCAGAAATGTTAGTCTTAAGCAAGGATGCCTGGTTTTTGTGAGTTCGCTCACAGGGGGGTTTTACCTCTAACTTTAAACTGTTGTTTATCCAATGTGTCTCACCCCTTCTGAATAAAATTCTTCTAAAACTGCTACAGCTACTCATTATAGAGTTTGGCAAACACCACCACCTCTACTTACTGTCTGGCCATGTAGCTTCCATTTCAGTAACAGAAACTGATTGAATGAGGTTAGTTGAAGGACATAAAGATATTGTGGCTTTTGCTGAAAAATAGCTGTGAAAATCATCATAGATGGATTGAGTCATCCTCTTACAGAGCAGGCTGTCCAGCCTCTTTTCCAAGCACAAACACCCATCACTGACCTGAACCTTCAAGTAAGAACCAGCCCAGCTCCCATCACCTGCATTAAGCTCTATCAGAACATGTAGTTTCCCAATGTGCTTAGAGCTTTGCCTGCACACAGTCCATTTTCTGCTATTGATTTTGTTATCCTAACATGATTTAGAATAATTTGCAAGCAGAAAAAGCAATATAGCAAGTAGCTAAAAGGAATTTTTGAAATATTTCTTGTATTATTATTTTAAATTATTTGTGTTTGGTTTGCTTCTTTAGGGTCACCAGGGTCCTTCAGGACCCTCAGGGCCCCCAGGCCCCAAAGGAGAAAAGGTATGAACACAGGTTTTACTGATCTGTTCTGTGAAATTATGAAGGGAGGAAATGTTACTGCACACCCACTGTTTTCCACAGCAAGCAGCAAAAGCCACCATTTGCAGTATTTGTTAGTATTGTCAAAGACTATGAAAGGAAATGGGTCATTCGGAGATGGAGTCCCAAATCATACTGTTAAAATGTTTGAGGTTTTAAAACAAGGTACCCATTGTACAGAACACAGCCTATTGTATCAGACAGCACCACTGCCCTTAGTGAGCACTGCTGACAAAAATAATCAGTGCAGAACCAGCTAAATATTTACTTAACTCTGAGCCTGTGAGTACACCCACAGATTTGCCTACTAGTCCAACTAGGATGGACAAATGTCTGTGGTTAATGTAAAATGTGAGGGACAGGATGTGGCCTCAGTACTGCTATTTTAGTGTCAAATTTACTGTTGCTCTCTCAAGTCTCAAAGCCTGAAAACAGATTTGTATGCTTGCTGAAACCCATGTGACCCCAAGAAGGCAGGTACCTGGATTCACTTCACAAACATTGGATTGGAGTTGCCCTTGACACAGAGCTACAACCTAGAGCAAGTTTTACAATAAATACTGTGAATAGACATTTAGTGGTCAATGTTATAAATAGGTTTTGATATGATTTAAGAAACAATAACTGAAAACTAATTTGTTGAGAGCTAGGTGTTTAGGTTGCACTTTGATGCACTGTAGTAGTCCTTAATCATATTTAAAGTGTGATTCTCTTTGCATTACTATTGATAGGCATCATCTGGAATAGATAATCCTTTGTTTATTAACTTGGATGGCAGTTATTTAATATTTAAATTTTAATAGACTTCAGACTTAATGTTAGAGTCTTCTGTAGTTTTGTTTTTCTTTATATTAAGTGTATTTCTCAAAATAGTGTAAGAAAATTTCTCTTTTTCCCTTTGCCACATATCCTGTTTGTCCTTTTTTCATTAAATAAAGAAATGATTACATGAATGTTGTTAAATTAATCCTTTTTTTTTTTCTTATAGCTGCCTTTGAGAATAAAGCAAATATTTAGCTTTTTAAAGTCCTTAATGTCTTTGGGACATTTAGGTGAATGTTAAAATGGAGTTACCATATCCAGTATATTAAACCATAAGCATCATATTCACTTTTAGCATCTATACAATGTCTTCTCTGTTTTTTATTAGCATTTGAACTTATGTATATGGTAGATGAGGTTGAACTTCCAACACTTTTTAATATTTATCTTTGGTTTAGGGTTACCCAGGCGAAGACAATACAGTCCCTGGACTACCTGGGCCCATAGGTGAACCAGTAGGTCTTTCTTTCTCAAAAAAATTATACTAGTGCATCTCAAGACAAGAGCCAATATTATTTCTGCATCTCTATATCATTGTCTCAGGAATCAGTACAAAAATATAGAATGATGGTGCTTTAATGAGTAATCTCTCTCTGAAAATCCTGTTGTGTGCTCTTTCCTGCTTAACAATCTGTGCCCTCTATTTTATTAGTCTGTGCCACACTAATGCCATTAGTCTGTGTTTAGATCAGCACATTTTAGAAAAGAATTTTACCATCTCTGTTTACCCTGAGTTATACTTAATTGCTTTACTAATCAAAAATATGTTTTGACTTATTTCATTATCACTGCAACCTAATTCAGCTGATTTAGAGAAATGGATTTTGTAACCATTTTCGTACTGATTTTGTATGTGGAGTGTATCTCTGCAGCATTTATGAACCTCTCAAAATCATTAGGACAAACTTCAAAATTAAAGCAGATTTTGAGTACAGCAAGTCTTTCAGTAGAGAATCCAATTTTAATGGGCTGTCTTACAGAAGCCATAAGAGAGCTTCCCTTGCGTATCTTGAAACCAAGTCACTTCATGTATCCATTCAGATTTTAAATTCATATATTTATATTTGTATTTGTATTTATATTTGTATAAATCTGGAGAAATTCCACTGAGATCAGTCCTCTGCCCTGTTTCATTAAGCCCCATGAAATATTTGTCTTTTAGCTTCTAGTCTTCAGTTACAAAAAATTTTAGACTGTGGCTACAGTCTGACTGTGGTGCGTTCTGTTTAGAAAAAAATTGTGTTTATTCCTTTAGCCAAGCTAACCTTTATGTGTGCATTCCTCAGTTCCCTCTCAGTAGTTAGTCTGTTTTGAGAGAAACAGACTTCTGTTCCAGATTTCCATTCGTATTTCACTGCAGCATTATATTCAGTTCAGCTGTTACATTTTTCTCTTTGGTTTGCCCTCTAGGGTCGAAGTGGTGAACATGGAGATAGAGGAGAACCTGGTGATGAGGGCTACAAGGTAATACCTTTTGGGGTTTAGTCTTTTTATTTGAGCATGGCATGCTATGCAGACATGTGGAATAATGCAGCAGAAGTGTCATCTTCCCTCACAAGTGTGCAGAGATGCACGTGCTGGTCCCTCACTGCACTGATGCACTCTTGGAACACTCTTGGAGCATCTTCTGTATGGGGACATGGGAGAGGCAACTCCTCAGCTGGAGAAGACTCCAGTGACCTTAGTGTGTATAAATACCTGATGTGAGGATTTTAAGATGAGGTAGACAGACAGGTCTCAATAGTGTCCAGTTACAGGACAAGAGGCAAAGGGCAAAAACTGAAACACGTGAAATTGGTTTTGAAATGGCTTTTTTTACTGTGAGGATGACTGAGCACCAGAACAGGCTGCCCAGAGAGGTTGTGGAGTATCTATCTGTGGAAATAAAGAAAACTTGACTAGACATGGTCCTGGACAATCATTTCTAGCTGGCCTTGCTGGAGAAAAAGGGTTCCGTAAATGATCTCAAAATGTCGCTTTAACCTCAATAGTTCTATGTTTCTGTAATATTGTATTAGTCAACATTTTTCTCTGAAATTTAAGCACTGCTTATTGTAAATCTAATCCTAAAAATTATTCATGGATTATATTCAGTCTTTCAGCACATAAAAATTGGATGGTAACTCATGCTTATCACTTCAGTGGATGGTAACTCATGCTTATCACTTCAGTTCACTGAAATACAAGAGAGACAGTCCGTGACACAGAATATCCAAGTTACACAGTAATGCAGACAGACTTAGTAATAAATGAATGAACCAAATCTATGCTTACAGAAGTGCAGAAATGTCTACACAATATGTAATTCCCACTTGTAGCTTGAAGTAGAGAATGTAAAGAATAAAAACTCTGTAGAGTTTGATCTTGGAGATCTGACCTTTATCTAGGTTGGGTCAATGAATCTGGGCTCATCTGGCACCTCCCAGGATGGGCTTTTCAAGGAAGTCTGTAGCTCACTGACATGGCAGCCTGAGTTACCTCTATTGCAATATGTTGTATTTTCTCCTTCCCAGGGTCATAAAGGTCTTCCTGGGCTTAGAGGACCTATTGGACAACAAGGGCCTCCAGTAAGTGTTTCAAACAAGTGGGATTTCTCTATTGACTGTTGAAAATATGTCTTCATTTGCATTCAAGTGATTGTTTTCATTTATTTAATGTATGTTCTTTTCAAAGGGAGAGCCAGGCGAATTGGGAGAGCAAGGACCAAAAGGAGAAAGAGGTTCAGAAGTAAGTAGAAAAAAGTAAACCAGAACTGCACTTAATTGAGTTTGTAGGATTTTGTTGTTCACTTGCTATCCTTGGAAAACTATTCCATAAGGCTAAAACTGAGTGTTTGGGTTTCCTTTTCATACCTGCAGGGACAAAAAAAAAAAAAAAAAAAAAGGAATATTGCATAATTATCTTGATTAATAAATATGTGTTATTTGATAGGTAAGTAGGTTTAGTTTGGAGTGATATCAAGCATTATGAGAGGCTCTTTTGGAAACATTTGAGTGATATTTAATTATCCTCTAAAAGGGGAGTTTCCTGTGGCAAAGTAGCTCTAGAGGCCAACTAAGATTTTGCTTCTCTGATCTGTAAATTAAGCCTCCTGGTACTGCACTGCCCTGAGTTTTCAGAGACCTGGGAAGAAGGAATTTGCTACAGAATACTAGGGCAATAGAGTATATCATGACAAAGATCAAAGAGCAAATCTTCCTCTTTAGAAATATTAGTTTGTCTTGGTGATGTGTTAAAAATTGCCAGAAGTGTTTATGTTCTCCCATGGACTGAATTTCATTGGCTTTTGAGATTTATAAAGTGTACTTCCTCACAGAGGGGTGGCTGATACAGGAGAAAGTACCAGATCCATGATGAAAAAACATTCTATGCTTATTATTTGAAAATTTTTTAAAACTGATTCACAAAAGGGAAAAAATTACACAATTCTGCCAAAAATGTATTGGTTTTTACTTGAAAAACATTCTACTGTCTCCTGAAATGTGAATAATCTGGTCCAAAGCCTGGCAATGTGAACGTGAATACTAGGGGATTGAGTTTAAGGTGGTTGTCAGCTCACAAGTATTTGTAACTTCTAGGGGCCCACAGGGAAGAAAGGAGCAACAGGTCAAGCAGGCAAAGCTGGAATTCCTGTAAGTAACAAAATTCTACAGCCTATCCTCAGCTGTAAAACAGCTATAAAACAAAGAAAATACTAACTAATAACACCAAAATTGAATCATGCCAGGGGTACCAGAAGGTCTTGTGTTCACTCTAAAGAACCTTCTTATTATCCAGGAAGTGTAAAGAAACCCCTGTCATTTTTGAATATTCATAATTTTTGAAATTTTGTTAAATTATACTGAGTTATATTCACTTAGCATATGGAAATGACATACAACTAACAACAAGGTCCTTACCACTTGTGAAGTTATTTAATTAGATCATTTTTGGAGTCCATTTGAAAGTTATCACATTATATTTCACAGAACTGTACTTGTGTTCACTTCTGACCCCATTAGTTCTTTGATCCACTGCAGCCTACAGAAGCTTGGATCCATATGTCCATGATGGATACATGTGGTAAACGCCTTGAGGTTTATTTATTTCTCTTGCTTGCCCTGAGCTGAAAGTTTTAGTGTTTTTTTCTTGAGTGACTGTAGAGGAGCTGACTTGCATGCCCTTTTCCCTGAGGGAGAAAACAGAGCAGGAAGCAGTAGGTGTTCTGTAAACATAGTGAAGAACAAAATGCATCAAGGTTATTTTGGTCCCCTAATAAATAATGCCTCACAAGCACATATTGTAAATAACTTTTACTACCTCTCATCAAAACACTGTCAGTAACTGGAGAAATGCAGCTGTTGCACAGAGCTTGTACCTGCTGGGCAGAGTGCAAGAGGAGCCTTTTGAAGACAAGGAACTGTGTGCCCTTTGTAAATACTCGGCATTTTCTTTTGGAGGACTGCAGGGATCGTTCAGCAGGCAAAGGAAAAGAAGGAAAGCAAGACATACAGAGAAAGTGAGGAGAACACAGTAAAACTCTAATTTGAGGAAGTTTCAAATCACATCCCAAATTAAGATATTTAAGCAATCAGAAGTTAGCAATAAGATTAGGACAGCATGCTTGTTATATTCTATATGGCTGGTGTTACCTATACCTTTTCAGAAAAAAATGTGTTGTAGTTAGAATGGTTTACATTTCTGAGAAATGGCATTTATAGAGAGATGAGTGCAGAACTCCAAGCTTTTAAAGACAGTATATGTCAGTCTAGAGGGAAATAATTTTAAGGAAAGTAATCAGTGTTCCTCTCATGTATGTGACATGAGACATTTTGGTGCAAGTATAGTAGGAGTCACCACAAACTTGCCATATTATAAATTTGTATTTTTGATATGTTCAAATTTGAACAGCATAAATTTGTGAAAGCTCAGTACTGAGCATTTAGTAAAATAAAGGCTGAAAAGGCATATGATTGAGGTTTTTTCAGGGATAAAAGGTGACTTTATCAGGTTTCCTCACTTCAGTTTAAGAATTCACCCTCTTAGGAATCTTCCAGGCCTGCCACACAAAGGGGTTAGTTCCATGATTTCAGCTGAAGTTGCTCAGATCCCATGACAGAGCAAGTCTAAGGTTAAAGCAGAAGAATTCTAAACCAAACATGCTAACTCAGAGCTCCCTCTGTGACTCTTCATTCATGTCACTGGGTCTGCTGCTGTGTAGGGTTTAGGAAATACTGTGACTGAAATCCAGTTATGAGAGGGTAAACATGAAGAGAGCTAACAGTGCTATATTTGATTTGACCTTTTTTCAAGGGAAAACCAGGGCCACCAGGGCAGAAAGGAGCAGTTGGGTACCCTGGACCAGAAGGCATTCCTGGGAACCCTGGCAAGACTGGGCTGTCAGGAGAGACTGGCCCTAAGGTAAGCTGCTTTCCACATTTCATCTGTGTCATTTTTCATTATAGATTTTCCAGGGTTAAAGTACTTAAAAAGAAGAGACTATTCTCAGTTCCCTGAGTATCTTGAAAATTAGACGATTTTTTTTGTTTTCTTTCTCTTTTGCTCCTGATAATCCAGCCAAGATATAAAGTTAGCATAAGGGAAGTGTGCTGTAAGAACAGTTTCACTGGTATATGACAGTAGTAACTACAGCTAAGAGAAAGTAATTTCTTAGAGAGGCTGCACAATTCTGTTCCTGAAAATGAGCCTGAGACTATTTCCTCTTAGGGTCTGAGATAATCCCACATTTTCCTTATTGATTTTGTAACCTATGCCTCTCTACCTAAATAATTATGAAGCTTTGTCCAAAACCAGTGAAATAGAGTATTAGGTATGTGAGCTGTCTAAGATCATTCTTGGAAATGGGTTTTTTGTCTGACTGTTCTTTGCAGTGGGCCAAAGGTGGTGACCTGCTGCCTCTGGGAGCAGCAAGACTGGTCTTTGATTGGTCCCTCCAGAGAGGGGGAGAACTTGAGTATTTCTCATCATTGAAAATCTGATCACTTTGATTTACAGGATGAATTTCTCAGTAGTTCTACTCAGATGGACCAGTAATTGTTAGAAAAGATTGCCAAGTTAGATTTGGTGTTAGGAATTAGTCAAGATGCGGGATGAGGCGCTTGTTGTTTCAGGTATAAATTTCCAATCTGGTTAAACAAAGAGAAAATTAAAGAAGTTACCCGTAGGGGGCAGGTGCACCCTACTCAAGCCTCTCCAGTCTCAGGTCATGAACTTCTTCCAAGTTCTTAAAATTCTTTGGAGCTGGATTTAGGAGAATAACCCCAAAGAATTTTTGCGTTTTTGTCTTACTGAAAATGTCATACAATCATCATAAAGATAACTCCATTACCCCATTACAATTTGTAATAAAGGGAGGCTTATAACTGATTTTTGCCACAATGAATGAAAAGAGCAGAACTTTTGCTATCTAAGTTTATCAGACCATTAATCTATAAGCCACATCGCTGGATTCAAAAGCCCAGAAAATCACATTTAATACCAAAATCATGTTTTATACAACCCTTTTATTCCTGTGAGTGCTTAATTGAATGTCATATGAAATAAGGAAGATTTATATACGCTTATATTTCTATTAAGCTACATCACAGATATATTCATTTGTATGGTAACAAATTTCCATTTGGAATTTTTTTAATATGTCAAAAGTGGCTTAACTCCATGTACTCGCTAACATTTTTTTCATTTAAAATAGTTGCTTTTGTTGATAGGTTGATGTTCTCACACATTTTCATAGCAGATGTTCTGATCTTTCTTCATCTGTTAATGTCATCTCGTGTGAATCTTTACAGAGTGTACACAGCCATACTAGTATTACCAGTATGCCTGATCCTTACAAATAAACATGTTGAATTTTGAATATTTCTTTGGGAAGGTAGTCTCATTCTGTTTCATTTGGAGTTACTTCTTATTGAAAAATGAATACTGTCAAGTTGAAACAATTTTCAGCCTTTTACTTTTGGAATATTAGTAGAAATCCACGTGATGCTGCTGATCATTGTTTTTCTGTTTATTTTGATGTACTATCATTGTGTGTCCATATATACAGAAAGCATTAAGTGGTTTTTACTGATTTTATGTTACTTGCTTGTTTCTACATACAATGAAAAAACATGCTTGGCTGTACTACTTGTAAACCATTATTTTCAATTTGTTAAGGGCAACAAAGGAAACTCAGGCTTACCAGGTCTAGCAGGTTATCCTGGAGCTCGAGGTCCCAGGGGATTGCCAGGCATGCCAGGGCCCATGGGGGCACCTGGACTAAAGGTACGTACATGCATGCCATCTGGTTGTTTAAGTACAGTTCTGCTGATAATGTTTATTCTTTGTGCTGCTTTCAGTGGCTGTGGAACCACCATACTACTGTTAATCATGTGAGTAACAGACATCAAGTCTTATTTGAAGGGTAGGATTACAAGTTGTGTTTACCACATTTCCATAAAATGTAATTTGAAAATAGAGATCTCATCCATCTGAATGCTATTCCCAACTCCAAGAAGCCATGAAAACTCTTTGTATTTATTCACTCCAGCTTCAGGCTCAGATGTTTCCTAATTTTGATATCTAAACTTCTGTAGCTACTAGAACACTTGGGATGATTTAAATACCTAAGCAATCTAGTAGCAGAGTCATAACTTCAATCTATGTCCCAGGTTTGGAGGCTAATAAGTGTATCTGGAATGTCTATTTATCACAAGACTTAAATTTTGTTCAGCCCTTTCAGAAAGAAAGAAATCCGAGTGTGCTCCATTTTCCAGGCAGTTCCAGGTACCTGATATCAGCATATCCTCATATTAATTAGACTCATTTGAGTTTTAAAACAAGCAAACAAAGGAAACATTACAGATAAATTTCTTCATTCGGAATAGAATTTTTTATCTAAAATCATGATTTTTTTAATCTAAACTCATTTTCTTTGTGAGATTTTATTGGTAAGCCATTCTTTGAAACCTTAAGTTACTTGGAAACTGGAAATACTTTGTTATCATTTAATGGCTTTTCTATCATTTCATGAGTAGATTTTAGTATAGTCTGTATTCATTATTTGCAATGTTTATTGACAGGGCCTCCAGTCTGGTTTTTACTTCTTTACCTAGACAATGAGCTGTAGGAGGTAGTTCCTGCTCAGAAGTGCCTGCCGTCTGAGAAAGGCAAGGAATAGATGAGTTGAGGGGAAACTGTTGCTGCATATAATACAGAATAATACAGAATAAGCGTTAATAAGGCACATTCTGACTCAAGCCAAATAGCACAAAGGTAAAACCTGGGAAAGACCATAAGCACAAAGCATGAAACCTGTGTATTCACAGCCTTTATTGCACCTCAGTTACCTCCTGAGCTAGACATGTCTTTTGTGTATTTGATAGCCCTCAAAAAATTTCTCTTGCAGGAACTTGTCTAGTTTCCCAGACAAGTAGACAATCCAATGTAGATTTTTAGTCTAACAGTGAGGAGTTTGACAAGTACACTGTCTTGCTCAGAGGATTATTTTTAAAATTTACTTTTAACCTGTCTTTATTTCATTTTGTGAATTTTACTGCTTGCACTGGGAGATATCATACTAGAATTGATCCTACATCTATGGTCTTTATATTTCCAATACAAGGAGCAGTCAAGTCACATTTGCATTTTAATATATGTTTAATTGTTTTTCTGAGGGAAATAAAACCAATGGAATAAGTCTGTTTCTTAAGAAGAAAGCATGTTCCACGCCTCTTACAAGAAACATGTATTTACATCTGTAACTTCCATAGTTAAAGATATAATAATATGTAATAAAAGATGTATTTTCTTCTTACTGACAGGGTGAGAAAGGGCTTCTAGGTCATCCAGGAAAGCGAGGCAAAAGAGGCCTTCCAGGATCACAAGGTGACCAAGGAGCAGCAGGAGACACTGGACTGAAAGGACAGATTGTACGTAATCACAGTGCTTGATGCACAGCAAGTAGTCTGAGAGTAAGCAACATGAACTAATGCTAAGGATGCCTGCTCCTGTTACAGGGAGAAGATGGAGATCAAGGTTTAATGGGGTTTCAAGGATTCCCAGGTCCAAAAGTATGTGCTTGTTCTTTTCTCTTAGATTGTAAGCTGTTTACAGAGTGAGAACATTATGAAAGCATGGAATTAATCAGCTTTAACACTAATTTGTTCAAAATATCTCTGAACTGTTAGAACATGGTAGGCAGAACTGTGTACTCCCTGTGTAAGGACAAACATTCTGGGTCAGTGCACTTGGTATTTTCACTGTTACTGCTCTTAGAAATTATCTTACTTTCACTGATTCCAAGAATTTGAAACACATGGGTAGCTAATGTCCATGTTTGATTAAATTGTTCCTTTGCATTTTCAGGGTCCTGCAGGGGACATTGGCTTATTTGGAATTCTGGGCCCTAAAGGTCCAACAGGCCAAGCTGTAAGTGCTTCACTGCATGAAAGATTGTGTAGGATGATTTTTTGCAAGTGGCACACATTTTTAACTTAGAGAATCATCTTTTTTCTTATTTGCAGGGCCATAAGCCTCTAACCAATTCTTTCTGTCTGAGTCCAGATGCCCTTTGCTTGTACTGCAACACTGCTCTGGTTACATCATGCTTACTGACACACAGACAGAGTTGGGCCCTTAGTCTTGAAAGAAAAAAGAAGCTCTGCTGACTAAGTGTGGATCTCTTAGTGTAATCTTATGACTTTGTATTTCTTTGTGTATTGGCCTTGAACATTCCTCTTACTGGCAAAACTGCTGATTGTGTAACTATGTTTTACAGCAAAAGAAAAATAGGATCAAACTTTGCCTGCAGTAAGACACAGTGGTGCCCAGGCATTATTGATCAGTAGGCAGTCTTTTTTTATGAACATTTTGTTTTTATCTAAAACGTTCCTAACTTTCATTAGTTCATTCTTCATGACATTCTGCTTTGCTGCTCACCAAAAAATGAAGAAACATTTTTAGCATTTTGTGCATCCAGTGTTTCTTCAAGTCTGAAAGGTAGAAGCATGGGAGGCCTTACTGCAACATGTTCTCTCACTGCCACCTTTCAGAACGTCACAGAACTGAATTTGTTCAGTTAACTAGATGCAGAGCAGCAGCTTTAGGGGACTGTTCTAATAGCTACTTTATTTTTCTAAACATCCTTATACGAGATAAATTGGACACGAGCAGTTTGCTCTAAGTGAAATGGATCTGAAAAGTGGCATTTTAGCAGCAGTTACTGGCAGCCTTAAAAGAGTCCTTGTGGACAGTAATATAGCTCAAGATAAAGTTGGTTGTAGCTCAATACCTCTGTGGTCTTCTGTGATCAGAGTACTTAGGGTTCCACTGTTTTTAGTGCATCAGTTTTCACATTAAAGAATGTGTGGGGGCTTTCCAAGCACAACTCTTACAAATTAATAAAATACTTACCTTACTGATTTTGTTGTAATGTGCACTAAATATTTAGAGAGTATCCCCATGATCTTTTGGATATTTGACAGGTCTGTGTGCTGAGCAACTTTAAACCAGGACATGTCATGAGGATTTTCTTTGTTTTGGAAACACGGTAAACTAATAAATTCTTTGCTTGTTTACAGGGATATATTGGCCCTGTTGGTCAAGAAGGCATAGCAGGCCCAACTGGCAGACCTGTAAGTTTCCCTTCACTTTTGCATTATTCATTTATTTCACTACCATTTTGTTTAATCATCTTGTTTTTCAACTAGCAACTTTCTTATTTTTCTGTTTGCAAATAGCAGCTAACAGGACCTTTCATGTTATACCATGCTGGTAAGTTAATGTATGTATACAAACAAGAAAAAAATGACAAAACACAGTAACAAAAAAGTAATTGCAATGGCCTTCTGCCTAAGTACAGCATGCAGAGGGCATGTGTACAGGGGCAGTGGGCAGGTCACGGTGTAAAAGAGCACACAGTAATTACCACTTGGATATTCTTTCTCAGCCTTTGGTCTGAGATATATCGAGAGTATTCACACTCAGTTTCAATATAATTTATTTTTTATTTTTTGTGGGCTGTACTGGGCAGAGTGCCCTCTAGACACTCTGGGAGTGCCCATGAGCCACTCCCAGCCCATAAGGCTGTTCCAGGTGCTGATGAGGTTCCTGTTACAACTCAAATATCATTTTGGCCTCTCTGACAACTTTCAATGAACCCCAGGTTCCTTGCACTGGGGGAGCTCTGCCCTCATCCCTGTTTCCATCTCTTGTCACACTCACAGCACCAGAGTCAGATTTGTTTTGCAAGAGAGCCCCTTGGCTTGTGTATCCAGACCAGCCAACCATGTAGGGCAGTTTTAAAAGCTCTCTGTGTTATGAAGGTTCCTCTGTCTGATCAAGTAGACTTGGAGTAAATGAGAATGTCTAAAAATCAAAATAATCATAAAAAATAGTAAATATACAATAAAAGTAATAAATGCAAATATTTGCAAGTAAAACAGAAAGAAGGGAATGTCCCTTCTATAATTCTTTCCACTTGTTGGAAAAATGAGTACTTTGTCTTGCTCCATTCTTTTCAATTGCACTGAGGAGAAAAACTTTACAGTTGTATGAAGGCTTTTAATAAGCTTCATATTGAATGTAAAAGTTTGCCATTATTGTCAAGAAAGCATTTAAGTTGAAGATTACTACAATGTGTTCTGAAATGCAAAATTTTTCCAGAGAAGAATTTTAAGATTGTTGCCATCCTTGGGAACACAATTTAAGTGGAAAACCAGCCAAAAATAGTGACAGAAAAATAGTGTCTAATCTGATTGAGAGCAGAACTAATAATATCATAAAAACATATATGTGGTGAATGGTTTTCTTTGGTGATGGAGAGTATTGTTTTGTTCTCTAAAGATGGTGGAGCACTGATGTATTGAATGTGGGTGAAATTGTGGAGAACACAGCTATCAACAGACTACACAGTTAAAATTACTGTGAGAAAACACAATTGCAAGCTGAAGAACACTGCTTTCCACATATAAGAATTACAAGATGTGTTCACCTAATTTCATTTTCTAGTAGTACAGGCAAATTAAACCCCCAGAGCTGTAAATACTTCCACAGATGAGACCGGACTTTTCATGTGAGCAGTATAATTCTCATGGATATTAATCTGCTTATTTCAGTCCTAGGCAACTAGAAAGTATATCGGATTAACAGCTGCTCTTTCTTACAGGGACCAAGAGGTGAAAAGGGCATGAGGGGTGAAATGGTAAGATGAAACAACTTTTGTGCTTTCATTCTTTGGGCTGTGTAAAATCTATTTCTGTGCTACGCTGAATGTACTCATGCATGCTCTGAATGCCAGGCAGTCGTGTTGTGCTCCTGGAGGGCACTGCCCAAGAAAGCTGGTAGCCTGTGTTAGAAGTCTGACCTTCTTGATCAGGTTGATTCATGTAGATATGCCCAGTGAGTGTGAGCTGCTGGGCCATGTGGCCCCTGGTCATACAGCAATCACATACTCCAAATGTGTTCAGACCTAAAAGGAAAATCTTCTGTCACATTTGTTGTAAAATGCAGTGCCTCACAGCCTGCACATGTTCATAGACCTATATCTTCTTGTCTAGAAAGGGAGAAGCTGAGGAGAGGCCTGGACCCACGGGTGGGTGTCCATGCAAGGTATTCCAGCTGCAGGAACTATCGGCAGCACTGATGGGTTATGAATTTTTTTCAGCAGGAGTCGTCGTACGTTTGAGAATATTGGATTTAATATTAAATTTATGTTAAAGCCAGTAAAGTCTCCAATTAATTATGGCTATGTGAAAAGTCATTAAGTTACCATATTTACAGCAAATACAAACACAAAGTTGGTAACTATGATAAGACCTTCTATGACAGGAGTATAATTAGTTCCTTTTCCAGTAACAAGCAGATGTGATTTTTTCCTGTTTCTCTTACCCTGCCTTTCACCCCATCTCACTTAAAATTTAGTTTCACTTACTGTATTCTGCTTTTAGCAGCCGCCTCCAAAAAATTCAATCAAACTGCCTTATAAAAGTTTTGAAAAATAAATCTGAAATATTCAAAACATTTTAAAGAGCTAAAGCTTGGAATGAAGCTTCTTGTCTGTGTCTTGAAGAACTCTCCTCTTGGATTCTAATGCTCTTGAGGCAATTGCTATCTCAGAATAAGAGGAAAACTAGTTTCTCCATTTGCTGTTATCCATCTTAGCTGTCTTTTTCTATTGTTTGTTCATAAGAATTGTTATGACAGCTCATTTATTATGAGAGCTAAAAATGCTGACACTTAAAAAAAATTCCAAAAATAGTCCTTAAAAAAACATCCAAAATGATGAACAAGAAACATCTGTTTCCATTATTGGTGCCTATGTTTAAGAAGTTATTTCCTAAATAAGTTCTTGAATTCATCAAGATTAGTTAATCTAGTAAGGCTGTCTTCAGAAGAAGAATTTTTAATTTTAAATCATATACAGTGGCATTACTTTCCCCCAAGAAAGGGATTTATTTCCAACTACTTTCACATACAAAGGAGACCAGATTTTTCATCCAACAGTGTATTCTGAGCTTTAATTTATACCTTTAAAATTTATATTGGCATTCTTCCTAGAATCACATAGATTTTAACCTTTTTGTAGTATATTTAGTTATATTTTTTAGTCTGTCAGGGTTACAGAGTTCATTACTAGAAAGAAATCCCCAGAAAAACATGGAATGTAAAAACATGTCTTCTTATTGAGGCCAGTGGTGAAGCACACATTCTTTGTTAAAAATGTTCTCTTCAAGAATTTTAAAATTCTTAGAAAATATGAATGTCCTTGGGATTGCTCATGTTTTCGAAATTAAGCGTATGTACAATTGTATGTGAAATCAGAGCCTCTTAGCATTAGTAAGAGATTGGGATTTTTGCCTTTGAACTTCTGTTCAATAAAATGGAGGGATTAAAGAATTAAACAGCACACTGAAACTAACTGGTTTAGTCTCTGCTTTTGTTTTTATGAACTGGGATTACACTTTTCTCACTTAAATTCTAATGCGACCAAAGGTTAAATTAAGTAGATTTGTAAAAGTAATCCAGTACATTCCAGTAAAAACATTTAGCAATTGACTTAGTTCATGAAAAGTGTAATTTAGCCTTATTTTTCTGCTCTGTAGAAGAAAGGAAGAGCATTGGTAAGATCCCTACTCTGTGCAGTACCATTTTATTTTAAAGATTTGTAAAGATAATTGCTATAGCTCTCTGAAGTTTTAATGCATTTAAGAAATGTGATATTCCACAAAGTAGTTCATAAATAGCATTCAGTATTTACCTTTTTTTTTCCCCATGGGTTTTACTGGCAAGGAGACAGTGGATCAAGACAAATGACATTCCTCTTTTGCAAAATACCTTTGGAACTCATTGGAACAGTGCGGGTTTTTATTTTTAAAACATTCAGTTCTATTTCAGAAACCACTATAAATTTGAACTGCTCTTGTCCCAAGACTTCTTGAGTCTTAATATGGTGACACATGCCAAGAACATAGAACATTAACTGAAGCATTCAGTCATGTAAAAAATATACTGGAATGTCTAAATCTCAGCATTCAGAACAAGGACATCTATTCATCCAAGAGCAGTGGTTAATTAGGGACAAACTGATGAAGACTTTGTACCTTTCCTTGATTTGGTATTTGCAAATTTAAGTCCTGAACCAAGATAAACAAATATATCCTTGCAATGTCAAATTTGTTTCTCAAGATTCTTTTTCACACTTTCTCTTTCATTTTATGAAATGAAAACATACTTGTCCAAGCATGATCAGACAGGCCAGTAATATATTCACATGATATTGAAGCTAGCCTGGAGCAGTCTAACAGCACCTCAGCACCTGAACTGATTAATTAAATGTGGAGTCAGCCTTCCCAGATGGCATACAACAGTATAGCTCTGTGAAACCCAATTGATTTGCAACAGCTGAGGAACTATGCCAAAATAGTGAAAGTATATGTGTAAACTTGGATCAGTTTTGTAATAGTGAATAACAACAATATTTTATGCATATTTAATAGTAACAGGATTTCAAAGAAAATTTCAAGCTGGACAATAATCAAACTCAAAAAAGTAAGGAAAGCTAGTTACTTGACACAGAATCCACAGGGATATCCATACTGTTTGGTACTATATATGCTAAAATTACCTGATCTTTTATTTCCATTTTCCAACATTAATGATTAATATCTTTTATAAATATGTTAATGATTAAATATCTACCTAAAATATGGCTTCCAGTCCCTCTATAGGTGCAAACAAAAATAAAATAGGGTCAGCATGTATTGGTTGGAAAGCTCACAACATTTACAATCCATGGTCCTTATCTTATTAAGGTCTTCTTGGTTAAGTATCAGAAAATCATCTATCTAAACATCCAGAAATTGCTTCAGTTATTAATTTCCTCTGTTCTCCAAAGAACACATAGAAGACATGGATCTTGCCTCAAAGCCATTTACAGTCCATCAGCATAGCCTTGCATAGAGCTGGTGCTTGAAATGATATGATGGCCCCCACTTTTCACATCCTTTATAATCCAGCACCTGAGCCCCTCTGGCATGGCCAGGGCAGGTGATGTGCAGACAAACCTCAGTTGTGCAGCTGTCACTGTAACCTCTGGCAGATGCATTCCCTGCTACTACCACATGCTCTGTCTTAGGACCTAAGAACTGATAAATTTGCAACCTCAGTGACTTATGCTCCCATCTGGTTTGAGATCTTTTTTTTAAAATACACATTAATTAATATCAGAGTGAATCTGGTCTTTCTTTAACCATTTCCAGCTGCCCTTGCTTTTTGCAGCTTGAGCACAGACTGAGTTCAGCAGTTGTAGCATGAAGTGACACACAGATCTTACTTGCTGTGAAATCTCACAGCAGAAACACTTCTTATTACTATATCAAGTGATTTACAACTTAATTCCTACTTGACTAGATCAGTTTCACAACATTTGTCAGCATGACCATGCCACATCAGATTATTTCTGTTTTGGCAGAGATTTAGTACTAGCGTGACCATAATGACGTATGAGGGCTTTTGCTGGAACAGCTTATTGTGCTCAAGTAATTGGTACAAGCAGCACTGACAAAAGAATGTTCTGCTTAAATTTACTTAGCTGTGTTGAAAGGTTTTTAGTAATTTAAGGTGCAGATCTAGCCCATGCCTTTCATTCCTTCACTTTTTCTGTTCTTAGGGCTCTGCCACCGATTCTTTTTCTAGTCTTCATTTGTGCCATTGTTTGTTGCAGTAGGTTCTAGAAGCTTTGAGTATATGGAGCTTGAAGATCAGAATCTTACAAAGACACAAGTGTCACTGCATATTAATAAATGTCCACAACCATTCCAGCTTAATGTGAATAGTTGATTAAAGAAAGAATAATTCAGATGGGTTTATTGTATTGGAAAGGTCCATGTTGAATCCTAAGGCAACCTAAAACTCAGGTTTCCATGCATTGTGAGTAGGGAAAAGCAGTTCCTTCTCTTCCTCTCCCCTGCAATCATCCAACACACTAAAATGATGCTACTTAAAATGAGAAAATAAGGGCATAACTTCTTGAATAAAAAGGAAGTCTGCCATATCACTGTAAAACAACAAACATAACATGTTCTTGCTGAAAATTGACACTGCTGATAAATTAACGTGATAAAATCCTGGCATGTACTCATGGATTAAAGTGGATCAGTTAGTTTTTTGCAGGTATTGATAACATTATTTACAATGATTTTGTGATTATTTACCCCTCCTATTACTTATCTTGTCAGCATACATATAGCACATATACAATGTGCTATACATTGTGCCAGTGGTATTACACCTTCTTCCTTATACACTATGGGACATTTTTGTGATTTAATAAATACATAAATGTAAAACCAGAGATTTTAATGTATAACCATTGCATTCTACCTCCATTTCTTCTAGGGGCCTCAGGGACAGCAGGGCCAGCCTGGACCACCTGTAAGTGCATAAAAAACTGTGCCTGTATTTTTCCATTTTGATTGTACTATATCAAGATGTGAAGCACCTAATATCTGTTTTTTCCCATTCTTCAGGGACCACCTGGACCACCAGGACCAAGGGTAAATTCTATAACAACCCTAACCTACAATACAGTGCTTTATTGAAAGAGAAAATATCAGGATCCTCTTCAAATGTACTGCTTGTTCCACTGCTCAAAGAATTTACCACCTGCACTTTTGTTTATTCTTGTTCATCTTTTTATATTCTGAAATACCTGTTTTTTAGAAACAAGTGGATCTCAATGCTGCTGTTCAAGCTTTGTTTGAGTCAAATGCTGCCTTGCAGATGGAGGTATATATTTAAATGTGTTTACATTATCATACAGGGAATGCAATTATAATTTTATTCTTTGAGCATATAACAGGGTATCTTTTCAAAGACTTAGTTTAAATTAATAATGATAGCAAAGAATTATAGAATGTAATGAAAACATGCTATGATTTATGGAATACAGTTGAAATCAAGAGAAGCAGTGAGACTTCTATTTTTTGTCATGATTGGTAGTAATGTAAATTACTGACTGTCACCCATAGAGGACTGTATCTGTTCAGACACAGTCCACAATAGCAGTATTTAGGGTTTGATAAAAAAAAGTATTGACATATATGTATCTGGTTGCATTGGTTGCAAGAAAATCCTTACATGGGTAAAGTCAAATAAATTTGCATATATTTTTTAGGTTAAGCCTTAGATTTCACTATTTAAAATCTGAAACCTCTTAGTTTACTTTAAAAGTGCACCGATTTTTCCTTTCTTTCCTTGTACCCATATTTTTATGTCAATATATCATAATGACAAATTTGCATGACCTAAACCTGCCTTAACGTCACTGCTCTGACAATTTTAATAAAGTGTCCTAATTTGTTTGCTGGGACACGTTACCCTCAGGTTGCTTTACATGACTGGTTGTATTCATATAAACACTTTGATTCTCTCTGGCTATTCAATGGCCATTTGACATTTGACTCTGACTGCATATACTGTTGTTGTGACACTTCTTTGTGGTAACACATTTGCTAATGGCCCTTGGCAGAAATACCAGAATACTGAAGTAACTTTACTAGATCACAGTACAGAGATTTTCAAAACGCTCCACTACCTTAGCAATTTACTGCACAGCATCAAGAACCCTCTTGGCACACGGGATAACCCAGCACGAATCTGCAGGGATTTGCTTAATTGTGAACGTAAAGTGTCAGATGGTAAGTGTCCACTTTCACACAAGTACCTTTAAAAGGCGTTGCTTCCAAATTTTGCTTTCTACATTAAAATTCTGATCGGATAGATTTCATGTTTTTATTCTTATTTTATGGTATTCTCTTGCAGTGTGCCTGTCACAACTATATTTATTTCATCTTTAAAATAAAATTTCTGAGCTTTAAAGGCGGAAGTATGTAGTTATCTAATATTATATAAATATTAGACAGATTATATCTATCAGTAAACAGATGTATCCAGAAAATTTGAAACTGCAGTTTTGTGATTTGAAGTTTTCCAAGTATTTATAGCTAATTCTGCAATGAATTTTGTGTGGATCAGATTCTAGATTCCTAGTGAGAAAATTACATACCATACATTACCACTGTCAGATACACTGATGGTCATTGTATCTCAGAAGTTCCTGAATCAATATTTCAAATAAAAACTCCCTGCTATTTAAAGCTGTAATGTCAGTGTAATTGTAATCAGAAGTGATTTATTATGTTAATTTTTCTCAGTATCTCTTATTAGTATAATGTTAATAGTGAAGACATTTTCATGCTCCTTTTCTTTCATTTCCTTGTGAAGGTATGGTGATAATATATGTAATATTTGCCAAGAAGTATGACTATTTTACCAGATTACTTAGTAGTAATTATATTTTGATTTTATATTCTGTCTGGAATTATATACTAATAGGAAAATACTGGATTGACCCAAATATTGGATGTCCTTCTGATGCCATTGAAGTTTTCTGCAATTTCACTGCAGGTGGTCAGACATGTTTAACACCACTGTCTGTGACAAAGGTATGCATTGCTTCTAGAGACACTGTGTCTGTGTTTGAACTCAAACAAATACATGCTTATTTACTTAACTCATTAGAAAGTGTTGGATTTCAGGGGGGCATTATTGTGCATCTTTGTGGAAGGACATGTTATATATTCTGGTACAGAAATTACAGATTTTTCTGGAGACTATATATGTTTGTAATTCTCACTGTGTTCATCTACTCACCTATGCTGCTAGAATTATTTTGTTTTCCTTTACAGTTTCTGATCCAAGGCAAAAAATAAGCCTGAAATATTTGTAAGCTCCATTTGTACCTCATCACTCAGGGCATCTAAGCATAGAGATGCTGAGGTTGTCACAATAGAAGGAATGAAAATTATTACTGCTTTCCAACACATAGGCACTTCTAAATGCCATTAGGGAGGGACGAGGTTTTTGTACATCATTAATTCATGCTCCTCCTTATATGTAGTTCTTGAACTCTTGGGAATAGAAAATTTAGGTTTGTGAAGTTCTGTATATACTGTAGTCATTGAAGCACCTGAGAAGTACTGTGAAGTTCACATATGCTTTTCTACATTTGGAAGATCCCTGAATATGAAATAAGTCTTGGAGAAATTCTTCCTGAATAATGAGTTACTATATTTCTGTCTAAAATCAAATTATACTTACAAACTTTTTCATTTGTAATAGACTATCAGTATTGCCAGAACCTGTGGTGTAAGAGGACTAAACAGCCAAGTGATGTGGCTTTCAGTTAAAATGCTGCTGCTGCTGCTATCTTTGTTTGAATCACAAAAGCATTTGTTTCAGTTTCCTTATTTAAAAATACTGTTTTCTGAGCAGCTGTGCTTCAGCAATGTTGTAAGCATCAGCAAATGTTTATATTTAAGCTTTGAAAATGTCCTATGAAAGCTTCTGTTTATAGCAATGACTGTAATAGAACCTAACATCTCTGCTGAGGAATGCAAATCCTGCTCTTTGGCATTGACCCCAATGTATATAAACATGTATACATGCTCCCGTGCTTGAACACCACACTTACACATCCATGGCACTTTGTGTTGCTGTGCCCGTTCAGCACAGTCCAGCTGTAAATCTAACAATGTTTTTTTTTCTTGGAATTTAGCTGGAGTTTGGTGTTGGAAAAGTGCAGATGAACTTCCTTCATCTACTGAGCTCAGAAGCAACCCACAGCATCACAGTCCATTGTCTAAACACACCGATATGGGGATTAAATAAAGCAGCTGGCCGGAAGACATCAGTTACCTTCAAAGGATGGAACGGTCAAATATTCAAAGCAAATACCCTACTTGAACCCACAGTGCTTTTGGATGAATGCATGGTAAATACCTTCTAGCACCACGTTATTAAAGTGATGACAGAGGTACTGTTTAGACATTACTAACCTGCTGCAAATAAATAACAACCATTTAGAGTCACATCCCTTAAATCTTGCTTTTTTATATAGCTCTGCATATGCCAGCCTTTAGATACTGAATTCACCATCTCTTCAAGGGCAAAAGCAATTGCAGTGATACAGGTTATCTATACTTGCTGTTTGCATTGTGTCTCATGTATTTTGAGACTGCATGAAGACACTGCAGTGACATCAGCACAGAAATAGGGAGGTCCTCCAGGAAAATTTAGGAACAGTTACCCTCAGAATGAAAATTCAGGCTTTAGAAATGGCATTTGTTAAATTACACAGTTTCTTTAGGAACTGCTGAGAGAAGAAATGTTTCTGTGTACTACTTTCACTCTGTAAGCACAGTTTTCATTTGTGTTTTGAAGCTCATCTTTTATATGACTCTAATGTTCTTCTGTGTGTTTCAGATTGAAGACGGCCGCTGGCGTAAGACACAATTCTTTTTTCACACTCAGGACACGAATCAGCTTCCAATTGTTCAAGTTAATGCACTTCCTCACCTCAAACTAGGACAGCAGCACTTCATGGAAAGTGGCTCCGTATGCTTCCTTTAAGATTTCTGTCCTAGGTTTCTTGTTGCATCAACGTGGAGTTGCTGCATAGATTGAATACAAAAGTATGATCCATTGCAGGCAAAATTACTAGGAAACTGAAGAATCATTTCAAGTGTTGTTGGTTAAAGAACTTCAGGAAGAAAAGGACTTCCTCCTAAGGAGAAATGGCATTGAAAAATGAAAGAAAGGAAAGACTAAAGCAATTTTCTTAAAGTATTTAAAAATAAATTTCTTGGTGCTTTCTTGCATAATTTTCTGGAATGGAGTATCTGAACATGGACTTTTTCAGGACGTCAAGTGTTCTTAGCATTCTTTTTAACAGCACTGCACAAAAACCATCCTGAGGAAAGCTGGAGACATACGACACTAAGGAGCAATACCTGCTAATGCTCCTAAATGTGCAATAGCTTTTAGATGAAAAGTGAATCAAGCCACAGTGCAGTACAGTACGTCTTCTTTTCTTTAGCATTGTTTTATTCCAGTCCTTTGTGGACACACACATCTGAACAGATGGCACACTACCTCTTTTGTGTTCCCTGTCCATGTTGCCTTGGTGCTCTTCACAACACAGGGTGCTTGTGGCTTTACCAGAGATTGAGTCCCTTTTTATCTTTCAGACTGTATGTGCTGGTTACATCAGGATGTGTTTCTGTTGTAAAGGTACTTATTTTAAACTGTTGGTCACATACTTCACATAATGAAAACATTATTTATGTGGATTTCTTATTCAAAACATTTTGTGTACTATTTTGGAAATGGTGTATAAGACAGCATATTGTATATGATGCATATAGTCAGAACAGTTTGCGTTACAGCCATTGTAAAAATCATTGTAAGAAGAGCTACCTAAAGGAGTTTTAAATTCTGTATTTCAGTTAACATCACTAATGCCAAAGTCATCTTAAGATGAGGTATTCTGTATATATTTTGTAACTTCTGAAAAAATCTACACAGCGTGTCTTCTGAATGGCTCTTGTTAAATTATAATCAGCATTTCATCCTCATAGAAATTACATCTTTTTGCAAAATTTATTAGATCATTTTGGGTTTTTAAAATTAAGCCTAAAAAGATCAGTGAAGTGGTTTTTTTAGTAAAAAAGAACAGTTTTACCATTAGGAAAAGCAGTCTTTATATTGTTATGCCTCTATCTACTATCCATTCAAAGTGTGCTCAGGAGTACACTGCAAGGTGATACCAGGCTGTATCTGAGGGAGCCCGGGAGTGTTCAAACAACCTGTCTTCATCTGCAGGAAACCACACCACTCAAGTATAATAAAATAAGCTTCCAAGTTCTTTCTTTGTCTTTTACTTTTCTGTTTCATAGTGCATAGGTCTTTCTCAGAAATGGTGAAAATCCTCTAGAAGGGCACTTTTCTTAGGTGGCAGTGCTTCTCTTCCCAAGGGGAAATGCATATGCTCTGGGACCTGGAATACTGTCAGAGGGACAATGTCTGCTTTTACCAAGTAATGTACATGCACATCCCATCTTAGATTTTGTATCAAAGCATCATTTTTGATCACTTTGAGAAAAATCTGATAAAACAAAAAACGAAGTTTACAGAAGGATGACAAAATGTCTTACTTTTTGCGCTCTCAAGTTCAACACACTGACATTTTGATTTGACATTTGCTCTTAGTTTGACTTTGGAGATGATGTTTTGGCAAATGTTTGGGGGTATTTTGTAAGGTTATAAATTTTTAGAAAATGCCTGCTTCATGTATATTTTTATTCATCTCATTGCCCTACTTTTGGGAGTTCTTCATCTCCGAAATTATTTTAAAAGCAAGGAGTTTAAAGTCTCATAAGGCTGTTCGGATGCGAGTATGCACATTTCTGTAACTGAGGCAAAAATGCACATCCCACGCAGACAGCGGGGACGACGGTGCCTGGTGCAGTGGGGCTGGGACGGGTAAGGAGCGCTGTCACCTGGGTGGGGAGCGTCGCGCCGCTTGGCAGCGTGCTGGTGTGCGGCGCAGTGCGGGGTTTGGGAAGCCTCCTCTGTGCTCGGGAAAGCCTCGCTGGCTGGGACATCGGCCCCGGAGCCCCTCATGTCCCGTAGCCCCCCGGGTCCCGGAGCCCCCCGGGCCCCGGAACTACTCACGTCCCGGAGTCCCTCATGTCCCGTAGCCCCCCGGGTCCCGGAGCCCCTCATGTCCCGTAGCCCCCCGGGTCCCGGAGCCCCC